>JAKUCM010005072.1:0-20771 GCA_023374145.1 Lepidium sativum
TTTCCGCAGTAAGGGTACACTAAGTCTGATAACTTCTAATTCTTGATGACAAATATTATCATCAATACTAGTATCCTTTTCATATGTGTGTGCCATTTCATACTTTATTTTCTCCTTCCCTTGTGGGAGTACCTCCTCCTTATTTACGGTTGAAACCACCTTGTAAACCTCAACAACCAACGTGCATGTATCAACGTGCATATATCCGACGGTATCAACATACTTCGTTTCAAGTATACCTACTGAAGGTACAACCTTCTGTTTCTTCTTGTCTCTCCTTGAGAAGGTTTGTTTGAAATCTCGCTTTCTTATAGTCTTTAACGGCAAACCATATTTGCCTTTACGTGCGTCCATCAACCAGGACTACAACAACCACAAGTGAACAATTACGAAGTACTCAAAACAAAAATTATATGAGGATATCTTACATCCACAAATGTGTAGAAAATTACATATATTGGTATATACTTATATAATGGTTTCTACTAACCGGTTCGTCTTTGTTGTTTCCTTCCACTTTCCTCTTTATTGTTTGACTACACTTTTTCATAAACAGCCAAATTAGTGTAAATGGTACATGGTTCTTCTCGCAAAAAAGTTCTTTAATATTTTTCTACATCTTTGCCAATCCAATGTCCATGATTGAAGAAGAACTTGCCTTGTCAGACTTCTCAACCTGCACTCGGCCCTCTTATCTCCTCAATGCATTTCTCCATTCCTTCCAATCTTTCCTCAATCCTTCCAAACTTATCCTCGATCTTCAGGTCAATCAGTTCAATCATACCGACAGATTCATTTTTGTCTCCCACTTTGGAATACCTCCAAATCAACCAACCTTTAGTCAACGCCAGTTGAGAGCTCATTGAAACTTGTTTCTGACAATTCCACACTCTCCCATAGACCGACCCCCCTGATTATCTTCATTAGATGAGAAAATTCTTTCAATCACCATCACTCATCTTCTGCTTCTTGTTTCTCTGCTTTTCCTACGATAAGGTGGGAATCATCCCATCCAAACTTATCAAATTGTCGAGTTATGAAATTGTCCAACAACCTATATAACCTTTCATCAGTTGCTTTCACTGAACAAAATGGGTACTTATTTTTCTAACGATACATGACGCATGTGGATAACTTGAAGCTGCATGCAAAAGGACTTATTGATTATTCATTTTAACTAGTTTTGAATATGACGTAACAAATGCAAAAATCTTTCAAAAATGTATATCTTGGAAAAAAATTTCACCTCTTCTACAACATCGCTTTTTGCATCGACCTCCAAGCCATCTAAGCATTTGGGGGGGGGGGGGGGGGTGGTGGGGGTGTTTTCACCTAACCACATGACATACTCGTATATCCAAACCAGCCAACTACTGAGATAAAAAGTATTGAACTAGCTTCTACTCCAGTTGAACTTTGCTTTGGCTAGTTTAACAATAACACCTAATGGAGACCCCTGCTGATAGTCCCCATACATCTTTCCCAACCCCCTTAATAGTGTGGCCTTTGGCCAAAGTGAAATTTACATTTAGAGCATCACTCGTGCTTATTCTCTATTCGGTAAAATTGGGGATACTTCATTTCCATTATGCTGAAACTGTTACATACAAAAAACATAGCAAATAGCAACATAAGTAGCCAATATTTAAGCATCCATAATAACAAACACATAACTACTACCTATGTATGTACCCCACTATTATGTGAATATGTACAAATATAGGTGTTTCACCTAACCACATGACATACTCGTATATCCAAACCAGATGTGGAAAAGGGAAGCGATGAAGCGTGACTTTAGCCGAATCCACCGACTTGATAGAGTTCAACAGACAAGTAAAGCTTACACAACCCCATGGATATGATTCAAAACATTCCTGATCCAAGACTGTATTTGCTGAATTTAAATCCATTCTAGATAGTTTTTTAATACATGAATGACATCGTGTAAAAACATCTAACTCACTAAGCATCTTCCTAGTTTCAAATGCCCACCCCTTCAGTTCTACTTCTATCAATAGCATCCATAATCTCCATGAAAGTCGGCCCTTCTTCCCTAGGAAAACCAAATTGAACCCATAATGGTATGTGGTCGATAGCAAGGTTACCATCAGCCGAAAGTGGATTACAGTTAAGACCCCGTTATAGCTTCAAACTCATATAGTGAGAACCTATTTGCGTTGACTCGGAAAAAAACACCACAACTCATCCATGTTTATTACAGACAACTAATGAGATAAAAAAGTATTGAACTAGCTTCTACTCCCAGTTGAACTTTGCTTCGGCTAGTTTAACAATAACACCTAATGGAGACCCCCTGCAGATAGTCCCCATACATATTTCCCAACCCCCCTTAATAGTGTGGCCTTTGGCCAAAGTGAAATTTACATTTAGAGCATATCACTCGTGCTTATTCTCTATTCGGTAAAAATTGGGGATACTTTCATTTCCATTATGCTGAAAACTGTTACATACAAAAAACATAGCAAATAGCAACATAAGTAGCCAATATTTAAGCATCCATAATAACAAACACATAACTACTACCTATGTATGTACCCACTATTATGTGAATATGTACAAATATAGGTGTTTCACCTAACCACATGACATACTCGTATATCCAAACCAGATGTGGAAAAGGGAAGCGATGAAGCGTGACTTTAGCCAAATCCACCGACTTGATAGAGTTCAACAGACAAGTAAAGCTTACACAACCCCATGGATATGATTCAAACATTCCTGATCCAAGACTGTATTTGCTGAATTTAAATCCATTCTAGATAGTTTTTTGATACATGAATGACATCGTGTAAAACATCTAACTCACTAAGCATCTTCCCTAGTTTCAAATGCCCACCCTTCAGTTCTACTTCTATCAATAGCATCCATAATCTCCATGAAAGTCGGCCCCTTCTTCCCTAGGAAAACCAAATTGAACCCATAATGGTATGTGGTCGATAGCAAGGTTACCATCAGCCGAAAGTGGATTACAGTTAAGACCCGTTATAGCTTCAAACTCATATAGTGAGAACCTATTTGCGTTGACTCGGAAAAAAACACCACAACTCATCCATGTTTATTACAGACAACTAATGAGATAAAAAGTATTGAACTAGCTTCTACTCCAGTTGAACTTTGCTTTGGCTAGTTTAACAATAACACCTAATGGAGACCCCTGCAGATAGTCCCATACATATTTCCCAACCCCCTTAATAGTGTGGCCTTTGGCCAAAGTGAAATTTACATTTAGAGCATCACTCGTGCTTATTCTCTATTCGGTAAAATTGGGGATACTTCATTTCCATTATGCTGAAACTGTTACATACAAAAAACATAGCAAATAGCAACATAAGTAGCCAATATTTAAGCATCCATAATAACAAACACATAACTACTACCTATGTATGTACCCACTATTATGTGAATATGTACAAATATATGTGTTTCACCTAACCACATGACATACTCGTATATCCAAACCAGATGTGGAAAAGGGAAGCGATGAAGCGTGACTTTAGCCGAATCCACCGACTTGATAGAGTTCAACAGACAAGTAAAGCTTACACAACCCCATGGATATGATTCAAACATTCCTGATCCAAGGACTGTATTTGCTGAATTTAAATCCATTCTAGATAGTTTTTGATACATGAATGACATCGTGTAAAACATCTAACTCACTAAGCATCTTCCTAGTTTCAAATGCCCCACCCTTCAGTTCTACTTCTATCAATAGCATCCATAATCTCCATGAAAGTCGGCCCCTTCTTCCCTAGGAAAACCAAATTGAACCCATAATGGTATGTGGTCGATAGCAAGGTTACCATCAGCCGAAAGTGGATTACAGTTAAGACCCGTTATAGCTTCAAACTCATATAGTGAGAACCTATTTGCGTTGACTCGGAAAAAAAACACCACAACTCATCCATGTTTATTACAGACAACTAATGAGATAAAAAAGTATTGAACTAGCTTCTACTCCAGTTGAACTTTGCTTTGGCTAGTTTAACAATAACACCTAATGGAGACCCCCTGCAGATAGTCCCCATACATATTTCCCCAACCCCCTTAATAGTGTGGCCTTTGGCCAAAGTGAAATTTACATTTAGAGCATCACTCGTGCTTATTCTCTATTCGGTAAAATTGGGGATACTTCATTTTCCATTATGCTGAAACTGTTACATACAAAAAACATAGCAAATAGCAACATAAGTAGCCAATATTTAAGCATTCATAATAACAAACACATAACTACTACCTATGTATGTACCCACTATTATGTGAATATGTACAAATATATAAAGCCTATGTACCCACTATTCTATAAATATTTACAAATATATCTAGCATATTAAATATGTACAAATATATAGCCTATATACCCACTATTATGTAAATATGTACAAATAACTATGTATCTCCTAATATGTCCTAATCTATGTATCTAAAATTTTGAAATACTATTTTTGAGATGTTATTTCAGAACCCGTACCGAAATCGACACAAATTCTTGGAATTGAAGCAAATCTGATAAATCTAGTTTGCATGGAAACTCAGTCAATAATGTAGGTTTATTAAAGAATAAAACTAAACCTAAACCTCATTCAACAATGTAATTATTTGTAATCTAAATAATAATAAAATAATGTATGTATAGTCAAATATAATTACAAATTTTTATGATTTTTAATAAAAAATAAAACAAAAGTTAAATTATGTTTTTCGACTTTTCTAGAGTTTTATATATTCAATATTTATTAATTTTGAATTGTTATAAAAAAAATTTGTAACCAAAGAAACCTTAAACTTATTTTAAGGGTTGTTACAAACCATATGTTAATTTTACCCTAAAATTTATAAAAGGGTTAAAATGAATGGATAATTGCAAAATTGGCCCATTGACTTGGGTCAATTACAAAACTAACCTTCCTTTTTCTCTAATTTTTTTTCATATTCTAACCTTATTTTTCTCATATTTTATGTATTGCAATTAATTTTTTTTTCCTTTCTTTTTAATTAAAAAACCATAAAACATAAAAAAGACTAAAATACTAATCAAATCTCAAGTATTTACAAAATTGTCATTTTATTCAATTTTTTCACCCACCAAAATTGAAGCTCTAAATGCATTATCACCAACCAATTTCGACCTCATTATGCTTCCTCACAATCTCTCATTCTCTCTTTGATTCTATCTAAAAACTCACTAATTTTCATTTTATATTTTTTTGAAATTAATATTTCATTTTCTTTGCAGCTAAGAGTAATGATTTAAAGTTTAGTTTAACTTTCTGGGCATTTAAAAAAAAAGTAAACATGATCTTAACTCAAATCTACCTAAATGCTTGCAGAGTTTCAAAAATTTACAGAGAGTATACTTCAAGAGAACTCTATAACTATAAGTAGACTTCAATTGAAGTATGCTAGTCAACGTAGAGGTTATTTTTGCAATTGACCAATTTATGGGTTATAAGAGTAGACATCACTAGAAGTCTGCATGCTTTTCTTTGAGCACAAAAAATATTTTTTGTAGACTTCTATAGAAGTCTGCGTAAATTCGGGTTAGTTTTGCAATTGACCAGTAGCTTGACTTTTTCTACATACTTCATATGATGTATACGGAAATATTTCCCTAGTAGACTTCAGCGGCAGACTTCATTTGAAGCCTATTTTATGTTAAGGGGGTTAATTTTGCAATTGACCGAAAATTAGAAATACTGACCAAAAAATCGCAGACTTCCTGGGAAAAGTCGAATTCAGACATAGACTTCTATTGAAGTCTACGTAACCCATAGACTTCGCCGACAGTCTGCTATCTAATATTAGAATGCCAAGTACTTAGCAAAATAAAGTAGATTGCAATGAAGTCTACTCTTACTTTTGAGTAGACTTCATTAAAGTGTGTGAATGATGCATACTTCCTGGGTAAACTTCACTTAAAAGTCAAACTTAGTCAATTGCAAAACTAAACCCTACTTTTCTGAGTATACTTCAATTGAAGTCTGCATAAATATATTCGTTTCGTAAATTTTATGTAAGAGTAGACTTCATTAAAGTCTGCGAATGATGCATACTTCATGGGTAAACTTCATTAAAAACATCAAACTTAGTCAATTGCAAAACTAAACCCTACATTTTCGGGTATACTTCAGTTGAAGTCTGCAAAAATAGATACGTTTCATAGATTCTACCACATACTTCAACTGAAGAATACTATTGATTAGTAAAATTCACTTTAAATAGTCAATATTTGCTCAATTACAAAACTAACCAATTTTATAACAGATTTCTCTCAAGTCTACTACAAAAAATCAACATTTGGTCAATTGCAAAAACTAACCTAATGAAGTCTGCGCGTTTAAATAGTAGACTTCCTTTGCATTTTACTATGGTAACAGTAGACATCAAGTAAGGTCAAATTTGTAATCTCACAGACTTCATAAGTATACTTCAAATAAAGTTTGCAACGCTAATTTTGTAAAAATGCATTTTAAGCATGAAGTCTGTACAATTTTAACATACATGCAACACACCTAAAAATAGTTAGTAATTTGCAAACATTTACCAATCTTCCTTAACCTAATGGTCGAGACAAAAAATACCCCAAAATAGTTACAAAACATTTAAGTTTTCTTGCATCACAAAAAATGACATGAAAGAATCATTGCAGCCTACAAAAAAATAAAGGCATACAATAGTGGGGTATTCCAAGAACATATAAATACTTGGACCCATATTGCTCATCATACTTTGTTACCAATGCTAGCCAATGGTTGTTACCAATGTTCAATGACATATATATGTCAACCTCAATTACCCATGTTTTGCCACTTTGGAAGTATTCAGGTTGTTCTCCAGAGTAGTAATCCAGTGCACCAGGCGGTAGACGTTTGCCGTCCCATCAGGGTTTGATGAAGAATTCATGAAGTACTTAAATTTTGAAACCCACATCACGCCTAGAACGGCATCAGCAAAGCAAAATCGATCAGACCTAAACCAGTCTGGATGTTGAGCATAACGCTTCCTCAGTAGACTGAACCCAACATTAAGGTGCTACAATAAACAAGAAGGTATTAAGCAATAAACAAAAATCAGAAGAAGTCTCCTGCAAAATTCTGCTTCAGAAGTCTGCTGTAGAAGTCTACTACAAAATTTTGCTGCAAAACAATAAATTTTGACTTATCATGTCGCACAACCATGTCTGCTTTGTTTTCAAATATGGTACCAATCTAGTGTAATATTGGGGTCCAGGGAGAAGATCCTTCGCTGCCTGTGACAACCTCTACAAAACAAGAAATGCTTATTAAAACCTGATTACAAACTCAATGTTACAAGAAACGTGGTCACTTACGATTAAAGATCTAGTCAATCAGTCAACTTTCTGAGTTTTGCGGGGTTAACGGGTTCAAAGGGATCATAACTACCGCCTCTATTGGTTGTTATGATTTGTTTCACTGTGTTGTTGCCTTCGAATGGACTCATTTGTGAAGATGCAAGTTTTCTTACCCTAGCAGTCTTCTCACGTGCTACTTGTACCTCAACCTTCTTTTTTTCCTGTTTCTTTTTTTGAATCAAATCATAATCAATATCAGGGTGTTTATTGTCCATCATGACAAACTTTGTTCTTCCTCACTATTCACACACTCACTTAGAACAAGATGATTGTGCTGAAAATGCTATTTAAAAGTAAAATCACCGTTCCATTTAAAAGAAACGACATACAATAAAGAAAATTATTCAAAACAGAAAGAGATATATAATGAAGCAAATTATTCAAAACAAAAACAGATGTGTCATTTCACGTATTACTTCTATTTCTTTGGTTTTCTTGTATTATGTTTCACGTTAACTCTTTTGTTTTTGGGAGAGAGATCAGAACTAACCCTTACCGGCGGAGTCATCATCACCCACATTGGTTGAAGATGTATGCAGCTGCTGATTTGATATCACCTGCTCCTTTGAAGCACATTTCAGTTCATCCACAACATGCTAGATGGCATACAATATATCCCCTATGGTGTGCAAGCCCTCTATCATTTTCTGTTCTCCATTACTGATCCTACTCATCAACTGATCAACCATCTATTTACAGCATTGCTCCATAAAGCCCTTCAAACTATCAAGGGACTTGGTATCAGTCATACTCACAGAAAGAGTTGAAGTGTGACTACATTTTTTTTTTCTTGGAGTCACTTCTTCTTCCTCCAAACTTCTCTTCAACACACAATGTGAAGGTTCCTTATGCACACCCTTAACACTACAGTGCAATTTTTTCCAGATCCAAGGTATTGTAAACTCACCATACATAGCCCAAATTATATTGTCAAATAGTGAATTTGAATCCTCGTCGTCCCAATGTGGCTACATATTACCTATATTTTTCTTAACAAAGTGCTCCACCCGTGTCTCCAGAAAAATAAGACAACAGTTCTAACTATTGGGCAACACAAAAAAAAATATTGGACAATACATTGAATTAATACTTGTTTCAGCATGTTTTCCTTAGCATATTTACGACCTTTAGCACCTTTATACACCAACATAGGTGGAGTTGGCTTGCCATAAATAGGATCTGCGAACTCGATTGCAAAGTCTAGAAGGGAAAAATACACCCACACTTGAAGGATTTGGACAAATCCTTCAAAGTGATAGCTCGTGGAGTTAGGGACTCTCTCTTAAATAGTAGACTCACTTAGGTCCTTGAATACAACTATCCCCCAAGGAATATTCTCAAAGGCATCTAAATCCATGACCAATCGAGCCAGACCAAACCGTGTTGCCATATCAATTTTCCTTCCTTCAATGAAAGTTGTATATATTGGAGGTAACCTAACCTTAGACGGTCTTCGCGTGAGCATTCTCCACAGTCTGCACAAGTTTTCGTCAAATCAATAGAACTTGGGCCCCATATCCTGATCCACTCCAAGGAGATCCCAAAATCATGCCATTTCCTCTACGAGCTCAACTACTGCAGATTCCAGATTCTCAATGTAATCATAGTTAAACCCAGTCATGAATTCAAACTCATGAAGTGAGAACCTAATTGGGTTCACACCAATTAGACTCCATATCTTATAACTCATTTTACACTGTAGTTGAAGACAGAGCACATAGTGGACAAATTTGAAGGCCCAGCTGAATTTCAATTCATAGAACTTGATAAACACACCAAGTTTAGAATTTTGAAGCTCAGTCCATTCATCCGCAGTGAGAGCTTTTGACAATGCATCAAGCAGCGTCGTACTCCCACTATAATAGCCGACACTCTTCTTTGGGCATGGTTCTTTACCCTATGTGAACAACAATCACAGAAATTCAGGCTGAGCCATCTGAGCATGTAAATCTGCAAACACATGAAGACAAATTTCAGTTAGATTCTACTGAGATACCAGAAATATAACATATACAAACCAGAAAAATACAAGTAAACTAAAGAAGTCTCCTAAAGAAGTCTCCTGAAGAAGTCTCTTGAAAAGTCTCCTAAAGAAGTCTCTTAAGACCACCTCCAAAGGGGTCTCTTAGGAGGAGTTCTTAACCATTTAATCTAATAAAAAATTAGAAAATTATGAGAGAGAAAAAGATGGATTCTTATTTAAGGATTTTAAGAACCCTTCAGCGAATTATAAGAAACCCACTTGCATAGTTGTTAGTTTCTAATTGGTCTAATTTTTATTTAAAAATATAAAATTTAATTGTATAAAGCCTTTTAATTAAATAATATTATTTAAATGGTTAGATACTCATTGTGGATATATTAACTAATGGATGTGCTCTAAGTCTCCTAAAGAAGTCTCCTGAAGATTGAAGTCTTCATCGAAAACACAGTAACCAAAAAACAGTACAAAACAACATAAACAATACATGTGACCTCTTGAAGATTATAGTGTACAACGAGAACAATCACACAAACCAGAAAAATATACCACATATAAATGTTCCAAAAAGAATTAATGACACAAAACCTGAAACAATCTCTGATGGAAAAAAAATCTAAATTTAGTGCTAATTATACGACCTAGAAGACCAAAACAATATGGTCTCTCTCAAAAGTAAAGTCAATCAAGTAGGAACCAAACTTTAACCCAAGGAACTGGATAAGTAAAAACGCATAATCTGATTTAAAAAAGAAATTTTTATCATCTTGGAGTTGAAAACCTAATCCCTAGAATCAGCCAAAATCAGTGAAAAGACAGAGGAGTACAGAGAAACATGAAAACCAAAATCTAAAACAACTTCAGACAAGGGGAAATAAACCACTCAACAAAACACAAACAACAAAAATCAAAAAAAAAAGAAGCAAAATCCTCAGATCTGTGGCCATGTAGTCCTGAAAATAGAGAATGAAACAATGTTAAAGGAAAGAAAATATGGAATACGAAAGGAGAAAGAAGGAAGAAGAAAAAAAATAACATAAGAGCCACTGATTCCCTGCAGTATTACCTCGTCGACAGTAGCCAGAGAGTCGCCGGTGATAGGAGAAGGCGTGGGTCAAATCATCGCCAGCGATGATGACGTTTGTCGTCGGAGATGTTGTTGTCGATGGTTGAAACCGCAGAGAGAATTTTGGTGCCACCGAAGAAGAAAATGGAAGAAATGAAGGAGCTAGGTTATTTTGTTTTCTATTGGTAAAAAAAGCCTTTTATATCGAGGTTAAAATTTTTAAACCAAAATAAAATCAACAAGAAGTGATTTCGGTTAAGGAGCACTATACCATAATTCGGTTCAGGAGCATACTTCGAACTAAAGTCTACTTTGAAAGTAGACTTCAAACGACATCTGCTTTCAGAATAGACTTAGAATTTAAAGTCTGCTCCTAAACCAAATTATATGCCAAATAAATTTTGGTTTAATTTTGGTTCACATCAAATCCTTTAATTAAGTAGTCTACAAATATTGTTGAAATTCAAATGATTTAATATAATTAACACGGTTTAATTTTTAATTAACTTCACTCAATTTAATTTAATTTTTAATTTTAGAGTAAATTGGAAATCTATTTGGTAAATATTTCGGTTAAGAAGCACACTTCAAATGAAGTCTGCTTACAAAGTAGACTTCATATTGATGTATGTCGTACACCATAAATCCTAAAAACTAAAACGCAAATCGAATGTATTGATTTAATAGGCCAAGATCGAAACAAACAACTTATATTAGAGATTAAACATTGTTAACATACTTAAACATTAAATCTTTTATTCGAAATTTACATTTCAAATAAAAATTAAAAAAGAATCACATGATTACCAAGATATGTTGTTGAAACCCTAAACTCATACTTTGTTTATGAACAATGAGGTTTGATCATTGTTGGTTTTATTCACCAAATTTTCTGATATTTTATTTTTTACACTTCATAGTTGTTTATTTTAACCTTATGTAACCAAAAGTTTACTCATATAACAATTGTTATATTTTTAATTTTAGATACTAAACATAATTAAGGAGTAGACTTCTCTGAAGTTTGCATCCTACAGACTTCTGAAGTTGGCATCATACAAACTTCATCCTGAAATCTACTTTTGAAGTAGACTTCATATCGAAGATTGCATTATACCTAAAGGGTATATCTATAATTGTGTGTCCAGATTTTTGGATTGGTCATGAAGGGTAAAATTATAACTTTACTATCCTAATATGTATGTTAGTTTTGCAATTGATTTCAAAAGAGGTTAGATTTTGCATTAAAAATTATATTATCAATTGTCCCTAAAATGAAAGTGTCTCCCACTTAAATATCTAAGATGTTTGGTGGTTAGCTATGAATGATGAGTCTGGAACGTTGCAAAACGGAAAAAATCTTTAACATTAGATCCTTCGAATTCACATTAACGTTTATGGTTTGACTTTTAAAATCAAGAGTTAAGGTTCTCATTATCTGTACCTATTTCAAACCGTTGCTTTTGACTGAGATAATAGGGTTTATTCACGACATTAAAACCGAAAATACTGGAAAACAAATAACTTTACCTCTTTCGAGTATGAGATAGGCGAAGAGAAACGAGGAACAACGGCTTCGCAATTCGGGAGAAAAGCGCAAAATTGCATTTGACAAAATGAGAACAAGAAAATGTTTCGTTGTTTACACAAATTGGTAAAAGTGTAGAATGAGGGAAAGTAACTAGATGAAGTAGGAATATGAACAGTTTCATTTTTTTAGATTAGTGGTGCTGACCGATAATTAAATCAAACTCTAAAGAAAAATTGTATTTTCAGACCCAAAAACTTGCCCCATTATAGTAAATCTTATTCTAGTCAATAATGGTAAATTGTGGTATATTCTAGTATATTTTCACAAAAATACCTAAAAGTCTATTTATTAGAAAAATCATAATTAATCCTAATCAAAATATGAAGTCTATAAAATAGATAAAATACAAATAAAAAACAATTATTTTAAATCTACATGACTTGAAAATTAAAGTTCTTGCCTTACACGCCAGTCTACAAAATTAAATTGAAATTAGGATTATACTCGTATTATAACACGGGATTTAATTATTTTTTAACATGTATAAATTTGGTTTTAACATATGTGTTGTTATTTTAAATAATGTTTTCGAGGTATTGTTAATTTTAAAGACCCAAAAACCTAACCAAAATCAACCTGAATTAAAGAAATTGATTCTGATAAAATATTGTTTCCAAAATCTATGTATTTGAAAAATCGAACACAAACCCAAATTGGAACCAAATCGAGAACCAAATTTTAGATTTTTTTTATTAAATAGTTTTAATTTTGAATTTTTATATAAAAATACATGAATTCGAATTCGATCTATACCGAACAAAACTCTATCCGCAAAATAATAATATCTTAATTTCTTAAATCAAAATAATCAAAATACTTTGACAAAAAAAAATAATAATCAAAATACTAAATTAGATTAATCGAACCCGACAAAATACCAGAATCTTTTAAATCTATGTACCAGAAAAATCATATCAAAATCTGAAGTGCAAGCGAATTAATAATCAAATTTGTACCCGATATATTTTTATTAAATTTTAACATTTTAAACTTTTTAACTTAAATCTTTATTATTTTTAAGTTTTTAAACGAAACCATCGTATGTTAATCTTATCTTATAGTTTATAATACATTTAAAATAAAAATGTTTCTCAAATATGCAAACTTTTCTGAGTACTGATGATCAGAGTGATGGGTAAATACATAATAATGATGTATACGTATATATTAATACATTATAAATAGGAAAATAAATAAGTCTATGAATCAAAGCATTATATGTTAAGTACGCAAGACTAACATATAAAAAGTAATGTTATTTTTTGAGATGTTTTATTTAAATTTTTATATAAAGTGTAGTAACAAAACCTGTCATAATCCTATTTTTTTGGTAATTTTGAACTTTATATTAATTTTATGATAATGTTTATAACACGTCCGTCCAAAATGAATGAAAGTGTGACCCGCTTTCATATATAAGAAGATATAACAAGAATTGTTGTTAAATTATTTATTCACATGAGAGGCAAAAAAAGGTTTTATTAAGTAAATCATCACATCTTATTTCGTCCTCCGACTACCTCTCCGGCGATGACATACCGGAAACTCAAATTTTCCGGTAACCATTCAAAATTCTTGCTCTTCTTTTCCTTCAAACACTTTTCAGCAATCCTTCTTGCATCTTCAGGTAGACATTCAGCTGTTATGTCCATGAGCTTAGACACATCCATCGACATGTCTTTAACATAATGCTGAAAAATCTTTGGCAACAGAATCTTTGTCCCTTTATGGACACGAACATTGCTTCGAATAAACTCTTGTTTAGCTTGTCTTAGATCCCGGAAGATTCTATCCGCAGTGTAAACTCGAACCTAACCAAGAAGTGTTAGTTCCAGATCCAGGTGAGATTCAATCAAAAAGAGTTAGAAATGGTTTCTGATTGTTACCATGGGATCTGTGAATGCTCCTGAAGAAATAGCGAAATGAGCTAATGCTTCAGGGTATTCCAATGCGTAAATGTGCCTAACACTGCAACTTTTCAACTTTCTTGAAGGTGAAAACAGTGTTTGGAGTAACTGCAATATGTAAATTACATGTTTACTATTTGGTGTAGAAGAAACTGAGAGCAAAGAAAGAAAGAGACTGAGATGATTTACAGGTGATGGTGATGTATAATGAGGTCTGATTCCTAAGATTGAGCTTTGGATGATAAAAGGGTTTATTCGATAGCCTCCAATATCGTAAGCTGCCTGAGTTTTTATAAAAGAGAATTTGATTAGAACAAAGCATCAACTAAATGTTGCTCTACTAATGTCTAATAGGGGACTAAACAGACCTTCAAAACCGAAGTGTTTCTTGAGCGGTTATGAGTTCCATAAGCTAAGTAAGCCTGCAAAGAAGATGAAAGATCAGTGAGAAAAAGAAATAAATTAGAAGATCTTAAGAGATTGTTTACTTACATGCATCACAAGAGCATTGTGAATGTTTATCCAAAAGGCAAGCTTCTCTTCACGTTTCATTCTACTCGGATCCACTTTCTCAAGATTCTGAACCAATGATCTGCATACACAACAAGAATAAAGATCAATCCAATGTATGTATATTTTACCCTCAAAATCAGTCTTAAGTTTACCTGAAGTTTTGCAGCATAAGAGCAGCGTAACTGAAACTACCATCATCTAAATGTACTCTAAGACTCTCAATCACAACATCACCACAAAGGAAAACATTGCCTTTATCTTCATAATTGGATTTAGAAGAGAAAATGGTTGAGGAATTCGACAATGATGAAATCGGAGAAGCAGGAAAACAACTGGAACTTGTTGTCATTGAGCTTCTTGAAAGTGTACAATACACAGAAGAAATGCATCTTATGATATCTTCAGAGAGTTTATTCGGGTTTATCAGGTTATTATGATCAACTATATGAGATGATCCTAGAAGCTCTCCAAGACTTTGATTACCAGAAACAACTCTAGTCCCTTCCTGCAAACAACAACACAAAAACAGATTAAAAAAACTAACTTGTTCAAAAGATAAACTTTGATTTTAGTTTTGAATTTACCCTTGAAGATAAGGCTTTTAAGCTAGCGTTGAAACTGCGAGGATATGAAATTGGTTTTTGGTAATGTGTTACTGATGGTGAAGTAGTCACTGAACGAGATAAAGTTGTAGCAGAGAGACCAGAGAAGGATTTAGGAAGCTGTTGTTCGAAAGATTTTCTGTACAGAGATAAGAGATATCGTTCCATATGTAGAATCTCTGACTCAATTGAAGCAATTTCCTTCTTCAATTGTTCTGAAGACTGTTAAAATACAAACAAAATTATCAGAAAAGCAAAACAAGATCAAAGATTTGTTTGTATATTTAAAAGACGAACCTTTGGGATCAGGCAAAGATTGCACTTTTGGTGGGTTATTAAACTCTTCTCAACTGGTAAATTCTGTCATTTGAATGAAAAGTTATCAAAAAAAGCAGAGACTTTTCTTTTACAGTAAAACCAAAACTTCTGCAAGAAAGGTGAAATGCTTTAAGAAACCGTACAGATTTGATGTCTGAAGAATAGCTTGGAGGTGACACATCAACCACACTCTGTGAAACCATGTTCTCTCTATTCCTACAAACAAGAGAGAAAAATCGATTAGCAGACTGATTTCACAGTGAAACATACAGAGCAATCTCTTAAACAATTGAATAATCCTTACCTCGAAGAATGTGAAGTAGAAAATAAAGACGAAGAAGAAGAAGTTGGAGATGAAGAAGAAGATGAATAAGCACAATTCATCAAAGCCATCATTTTCTATAAGATTCTTACTTGTAAAGTAAAGATCATGGCAAATTAAAGCTTCAGCCTTTTAGCTTCTACTCTATATTTAAGTTTATCTGACTTCAAAACCTGAAAAGGGAGTGACTTTGTAAGTTTCCGGGAAAATGAGCGAGAAAATTAGGAAGTGAAACCGACATTTTTATTTTTTTTCTCGGGAATTCAGACTTAAGTGAAACCCTTGTTTCACTCCATAGTCGATCTGAATTATTTTTATTAAATTTACATTATTTTATTTCATATCTATCTGTGTCTTCTGTTTCATATTTATGGGCATTGTTTTTCTTGCAGTCTATATAATTACATTAGTTCTTATAACAAAAAAAGACTTCTGTTCCATAAAAGCTAATTTTGTTAATGAATCAAAGCTATATATATTATCATCAAGAAAGCATGATTGTAGGCACTCATGATTTATATCAAGAGAAGCAATTCGTATGTTTCTAGTTCTTCAAATATTAACAAAGATACTAATCAATTACATCTAAATATACATAAAACTGCAAATAATTTAATTGGAATCACGATAAATAAAATCTAAATAAAAATTAGAAGTGTTTTCTCTATAGATGAATTTAGAGAAGAAGATTAAAGATATGTGTATTAAAAATTAGGTTAGTTAAACTTATTAGCCATTAGATAAATAAGGTAATATTGAATAACGTAATATTGAGTTTCCTAATCATTTAATAAATATTCTTCCAAAAACAGGGTTGCTTAACTTGCTTTAGTTGAATAATGAGCGTTTAATTGGATTATTATTTTTCGTAAAACAAAGTTGCTAGCTTTTAATTAATTAGAGGTATATTAAATTATGAATTTTAAATAATTGTGAATGATTTAGAATTTTTAAAATTTCATATAATTTTAGATGAATCTAGAAAAATTCTTATGGTTTATGACAAAATCTTTTAAAATTACACATAAAACTATGAGATTTGAGTTTTTGTGTTTTTTTAACTAGAGAAATCCTCCAAATAACTCTAAAACTACAGAAAATCACATAATTAATCGCATACTTAATCTTCTTCCACTAACATCGAAATAATTGTATTTTTAAAAATCACTAATTCAATAACACTTAATTTTAGATGATTTTTAGAAATTCATGTTTGAATAACATATAATTTATCATTTAAACTCAAATCACTTAAAATCAATGTTTCAATATACATCTAGATATCATTAAAATGGATTTTAATTAATAAAGTATCAATAAAAAGATATATTTTAATTAATTAGATATCAATAAAAGAGAAAAATAATTAAGTGATGGTACATTGACTTGGCCAAGAGTTTATGTTCGAAGTTCTTTTTCTATCAGGGACTAAGTTATTATTACTTGGCTATGTTTTAGGCTTTATTAGAAAATATGGAGTTAGGTTAGTTGTTGATATTGATTTCCTAGCCATTAGTTGAGCTTCGACTTAGAAATTCCGATGACAAAACAAAAAACTTAATTCAGTTGTAACAAACACAATATTCTATATAAATTTTTTTTCTCAATTTATACGATGTCATGTGAACCCATGCAAAGCTAACATAAATACTCTTTATATATGGTGTGAGTGTGTGATTTCTTTTCGTTAACATTGACCACAATTCATTGATTTATTAATCAAGTTCTTATATAATGTAGATTACATAAAGTAGAAAGTGAAATTTGATTTTTAATTGTAAATGTGGTTTAGTTTTTAAAAATACTTAAATATGAGATAACATATTACCACTTTCCAAAATTACAGTACTAGAATTGGATTATGCTCGTCGCAGACCAGAATCAACATGTTTATACTTTACCCACAATCGTCACTACAACCAAACTTCCATTACTTTCACTTCTTGGTTTTATGTGATGTTAATTTCTCTGCAAAGTTAGAAAAAGAAAAATTGATTAGCAAGCTACTGTCGACTAGTGTTTCCGAAAGAAAGGTGTAAAACAAAACATAAAGAAGACATGCAATTACTGAGTATGAGCTAATAAACAACTCATTAAAGTGAGGACAAATTACTACGTAAGAGTTGACATGGGGTCATAAAATACTATTTAATATGTTTTGCGATCACGACCTCAAATTATAAAAATAAAACAATTCAGATATATAATGACAACAGATCACTGTCATATATAAAGTATTATAAAAATACATGGAGAAGCTATTAAATTATAAGAAAATCATCATTATAGTGTATTGAATAAGTAAATTTATAGAAGAATCAAAGAAGTAAAAATGATTAAGAAATGCATCCGTGGCTGTTGCATGTTAGTGGTCATAAATGCATAAACACGACAGCTGTCTCTCTAAGTTATGATGCCAACCTGTCCAAATTTTCATATACATTTTATTTATTCTTATATATACATCCATTGATTACTGCTATTAATACGGGTTAAAGACTTAAGACTTTAGAGTTCAATTCATATAGAAGAAAAAAAACGGACAAAGTCCTCTCGATGTCATTCTCTTTTAAGTTAGTTGTCGTATTAAAAATGGTTGGAGTAGTACATAACATTAATGAATTTAGATTTTTATTTGACTTGGAATTTTACATGAATTCACATTTGTCTTTCAATTTTTATAATCTTTAATCGAATTTTCTTTTTGATAAAATAATTAAATATCTATCTCTACAGTCTTTTTTTGTTCAAACTAGATAGTTTACCGAGATGTTTAAAAATTTAAAAGAAAAAAGGGCAAATATATCATTTATCGAGATAGTAAATTTTGATACTGCCATAGACATTCACGTATTTGAAATTGGTTCTGCATACTATCCAATCAAGTCTAGATATTTTAGATATAAGATTGTGGTACTTATTTTGGAACCGAATATTATTTGATTTGGGTCTGATTCAGATACTCTCGAGTTTGGGTTAGTTCAGGTCCTCAATTTTCATACCCATTTAAAAATGAAACCAATTTAATCGGGTTATGTGGTTTCAGTTCTGATTCAAATATAAAATTGTAAAAAGAAAAATTATGTGTATTATAATCTAAAAATTTTGGATTTCGTGTATTCATTCGGGTATTAAGATAATTTTTTGGTTTTTTGGATATTTTGGGTATCTAAATACCTAAAATATTCGGGTTCCCAAATATCCAAAATATACAGATATCTATTCGTATATTTGGGTATAAGCTCGAGTATCAGGTAATACATGTATCCGATCTTATATCCATATATATTTTATGACAAGATCCGATGGTTATTTTTGTATATATCCTAAGTGAACTAGAACCCAAAATTTTGGATTAAATATTCAGATTCGGGTAAAATTTACATGGCTATGTTAACATATACAAAAAAAGTTGTATGATAGAAGTATTTTCTGTAAATAGATGTGAATTTTGTTAGCTAGAGAGTATATAGTAACAAGAAAAAGAGAGAGAAATATAAACTCCAAAATCAAGTTATAACCCTATTTATAATCACTAGTTTAACCTAATTTATAATTTTCAATAAGTAAATATTCTTTCCCTTCCATTTTATAAAATGTATAAAGGAAAAGATATTTGTTTTATATTATAAGATGTTTTGTATCTTTTATACAAAATTAAATGCATTTTAACTTTTGGTGATTTTATTAAAATTATGTAGTCTATTTTATAATTGGTTGAATTATTTTAAAATTAAATATTTTTAAATATATATTTTTAAATATTTTAAGTTTTTAAATCTGTATATTTTAAATTAAAAATATTTATATTTTGAAAGAAAAAAGATTATTTATTTGAGATACTGGAATTTTTTTCTTTACCAAGAATTTAGAAAATCCGCATAAATCTCTAGATTCACATTTTTAAGCCATTTCTTTTTTTTTTTTTGATTGGTGGATGTTTTTGGGTGAAGGTTAAAGTTCTTAAAAATCATAACTGGTCGAGCTCAACTTTGGTCTTCATAGGTCGAAGAAAGGATTGACAAATACATTTCTGATTATTTTTATTGAATTTAACTCCAAATAATCGTGTCATTGAATATTATAGAGTACAATTATAAAGTTTTTAATAAGCAATTATAGTAAAATAAAAAATATAAAAAAATATTTCATCTTTATTAGTTTAAAAAAAATAGTTTTAAACTTTTAATCTTACAAGTTATACCACAATATTGGCATCTATTTATATAGATTAGATAATTGACTATTCCTATTAGAATAATTATATCTTAGATAACTCCTACAATATCCTAGTCTTATCTAATCTAACCACCTAACTTGTTCAGCAAGTAACTAATGCTAAACTTATTCCAATATTCTCCCCATTAAGCTAAACATCAATTTCTTCTATGTTCTTGACACCAGTAAAGTCTCTCATTTCCTTGAGCTTGATCTTCCCAAAAGACTTAGTTAGAATGTCCGGTATTTGCATATTCACGAGAACATGTTCAACTTCAATTTGGTCATTCTCAATACACTCTCTTATAAAATGATACTTTGTATCAATATGTTTACTTCTTCCATAAAACACTTGTATCTTTTCTTTTGTTTCTTGCTCTACTATCTCTTTAAATCGCTTGAATTTATTGAATGATTCACCTTTCTCCTTCAATAGACTCGTCCACATGTATCTACTTCGATCATCAATAAGCACAAATATGTACTTATATCCAGCAACGATTGATTGTGTTATTGGTCCATATCTCAGTAAATAAGCTCTAGATACTTCTTAGCTCGATAGGTAGTAGCTTGTGGAAAACACTTTCGTGTTTGTTTTCCAAGTAAGCAAAATCCACATATTTCTATGTTAATACACATTTATGTATGACCTTTTCAGACTCTCCATTGACCATGATTTTCATTGTTTCAAGATTCACATGTCCCAATCTCGAGCGTCATCTACTAGACTCACTTAGTTTAGTTAGATGCAATTGTGTGATATCCTTTTCATCCATAAGTACCTTGTACAAGAGATTATTTTTCCTCTTGGCATTAACAATGAGCTTTCCTCCTTGATTGTGCATAATTAGATTATC
>JAKUCM010005073.1:0-11376 GCA_023374145.1 Lepidium sativum
TACATCAACGATAAAACTAAAATTGATATGAAATAGTTTAATTTAGTCGCATATCAGTAGTATTGTTTTCAACTTATTTGTGACTGATTGATAATGGAGTTAAATATCAATTGTCTTTTGTGGAGCTGATAAGCTACTAATCTACCATCGAGCTACAACTATGTTGCAAAAGTACAACTAATCTGTGACTAATCTATATCAGATTTTTTAATTCAAGATTTTGATCGATTGAAAATTTTAAACTCATACATTTTCATCACTAAATGATACTATTGTATCAAGTTATCAAACGTAGGATTACATTAAGTATGATTTTTCCAAATATATCATATATACGTTGAGGAATATATATATATATATATATATATATATTCTTGTTAACATATATGTTATTTGGTTTCGAATTCCTTGCACTACATCAAATGTGTTGTTTCTATTTTTTATGAATAATTAAATAGTATAGATGACATGTTCTTTTGTACTCAACTTTAATATTGGACAAATTTAGAGACTTTAAGCTTTCCATTAGTTTTCCAAAGAAAAAAGACAAAACAAAACCGTACATAATTTGGTATAAAATATATTATATTGTCTCAGAAATACTCTCGAAGGAGTTTAGTAGTCAAGTAGCTACAAGGCTAAGTAATATTTTCTTACACATTTTATAAGTAATGTCGTGTCTCTGTGGGAGCAATTGTTTTTAAGCCATATACATCAGCGACAAAACTGAGACGGATCTTAAACAATTTAATTTACTCGCAACCCAACTGCGCTGTCTTTAACTTATCTGCATCTTATTGACAATGAAGTCACATATCAAATTCAAAAGTGCAACTAATCAGTGACTGAACTATATGAAAATATTTAATTCAAGATTTTGATCGATTGAAAAGTTTGAAATCATAAATTTGCATTACCAAATGACAATTTTGAATCATGTTATCAAACATAGGATGACTTTGTGTATGAGTTTCCAAATATATCATATATATGTTGAGGAATGTATACATACTTGTCGATATAGTATGTCTTCTTGTTTCAATTTCCTTGCTGTACATCAAAATGTATTGTTTTTGTTTTCATATATAATTGAATAGTATAGATGACATGTTTTATGTGCTACCAACTTTAATATCGGACATACCTAGATAGCTTAGGATTTCTGTTTTTTTTTGTCCAAGACAAAATCAAAAACCCAAGCATAATTTGGTAATCTATGTATAATAATTGTATTCAAAAATAATTTTGAAGGATTTTAGTAGTGAAGTAGCTGCAAGGCTTAGAAATTTTTTGTTTTTTCACTTGTAACAACAATGTCAAATCTCTGTGGGAGGAATTGTTTTTATGGCATATACATCAACGATAAAACTAAAACTGATATGAAATAGTTTAATTTAGTCGCATATCAGTAGTATTGTTTTCAACTTATTTGTGACTGATTGATAATGGAGTTAAATATCAATTGTCTTTTGTGGAGCTGATAAGCTACTAATGTACCATCGAGCTACAACTATGTTGCAAAAGTACAACTAATCTGTGACTAATCTATATCAGATTTTTTAATTCAAGATTTTGATCGATTGAAAATTTTAAACTCATACATTTTCATCACTAAATGATACTATTGTATCAAGTTATCAAACGTAGGATTACATTAAGTATGATTTTTCCAAATATATCATATATACGTTGAGGAATATATATATATATATATATATATATATATTCTTGTTAACATATATGTTATTTGGTTTCGAATTCCTTGCACTACATCAAATGTGTTGTTTCTATTTTTTATGAATAATTAAATAGTATAGATGACATGTTCTTTTGTACTCAACTTTAATATTGGACAAATTTAGAGACTTTAAGCTTTCCATTAGTTTTCCAAAGAAAAAAGACAAAACAAAACCGTACATAATTTGGTATAAAATATATTATATTGTCTCAGAAATACTCTTGAAGGAGTTTAGTAGTCAAGTAGCTACAAGGCTAAGTAATATTTTCTTACACATTTTATAAGTAATGTCGTGTCTCTGTGGGAGCAATTGTTTTTAAGCCATATACATCAGCGACAAAACTGAGACGGATCTTAAACAATTTAATTTACTCGCAACCCAACTGCGCTGTCTTTAACTTATCTGCATCTTATTGACAATGAAGTCACATATCAAATTCAAAAGTGCAACTAATCAGTGACTGAACTATATGAAAATATTTAATTCAAGATTTTGATCGATTGAAAAGTTTGAAATCATAAATTTGCATTACCAAATGACAATTTTGAATCATGTTATCAAACATAGGATGACTTTGTGTATGAGTTTCCAAATATATCATATATATGTTGAGGAATGTATACATACTTGTCGATATAGTATGTCTTCTTGTTTCAATTTCCTTGCTGTACATCAAAATGTATTGTTTTTTGTTTTCATATATAATTGAATAGTATAGATGACATGTTTTATGTGCTACCAACTTTAATATCGGACATACCTAGATAGCTTAGGATTTCTATTTTTTTTTTGTCCAAGACAAAATCAAAAACCCAAGCATAATTTGGTAATCTATGTATAATTGTATTCAAAAATAATTTTGAAGGATTTTAGTAGTGAAGTAGCTGCAAGGCTTAGAAATTTTTTGTTTTTTCACTTGTAACAACAATGTCAAATCTCTGTGGGAGGAATTGTTTTTATGGCATATACATCAGCGATAAAATTAAAACTGATATGAAATAGTTTAATTTAGTCGCATATCAGTAGTATTGTTTTCAACTTATTTGTGACTGATTGATAATGGAGTTAAATATCAATTGTCTTTTGTGGAGCTGATAAGCTACTAATCTACCATCGAGCTACAACTATGTTGCAAAAGTACAACTAATCTGTGACTATTCTATATCAGATTTTTTAATTCAAGATTTTGATCGATTGAAAATTTTAATCTCATACATTTTCATCACTAAATGATACTATTGTATCAAGTTATCAAACGTAGGATTACATTAAGTATGATTTTTCCAAATATATCATATATACGTTGAGGAATATATATATATATATATATATATATATATATATATATTCTTGTTAACATATATGTTATTTGGTTTCGAATTCCTTGCACTACATCAAATGTGTTGTTTCTATTTTTTATGAATAATTAAATAGTATAGATGACATGTTCTTTTGTACTCAACTTTAATATTGGACAAATTTAGAGACTTTAAGCTTTCCATTAGTTTTCCAAAGAAAAAAGACAAAACAAAACCGTACATAATTTGGTATAAAATATATTATATTGTCTCAGAAATACTCTCGAAGGAGTTTAGTAGTCAAGTAGCTACAAGGCTAAGTAATATTTTCTTACACATTTTATAAGTAATGTCGTGTCTCTGTGGGAGCAATTGTTTTTAAGCCATATACATCAGCGACAAAACTGAGACGGATCTTAAACAATTTAATTTACTCGCAACCCAACTGCGCTGTCTTTAACTTATCTGCATCTTATTGACAATGAAGTCACATATCAAATTCAAAAGTGCAACTAATCAGTGACTGAACTATATGAAAATATTTAATTCAAGATTTTGATCGATTGAAAAGTTTGAAATCATAAATTTGCATTACCAAATGACAATTTTGAATCATGTTATCAAACATAGGATGACTTTGTGTATGAGTTTCCAAATATATCATATATATGTTGAGGAATGTATACATACTTGTCGATATAGTATGTCTTCTTGTTTCAATTTCCTTGCTGTACATCAAAATGTATTGTTTTTGTTTTCATATATAATTGAATAGTATAGATGACATGTTTTATGTGCTACCAACTTTAATATCGGACATACCTAGATAGCTTAGGATTTCTGTTTTTTTTTGTCCAAGACAAAATCAAAAACCCAAGCATAATTTGGTAATCTATGTATAATTGTATTCAAAAATAATTTTGAAGGATTTTAGTAGTGAAGTAGCTGCAAGGCTTAGAAATTTTTTGTTTTTTCACTTGTAACAACAATGTCAAATCTCTGTGGGAGGAATTGTTTTTATGGCATATACATCAGCGATAAAATTAAAACTGATATGAAATAGTTTAATTTAGTCGCATATCAGTAGTATTGTTTTCAACTTATTTTTGACTGATTGATAATGGAGTTAAATATCAATTGTCTTTTGTGGAGCTGATAAGCTACTAATCTACCATCGAGCTACAACTATGTTGCAAAAGTACAACTAATCTGTGACTATTCTATATCAGATTTTTTAATTCAAGATTTTGATCGATTGAAAATTTTAATCTCATACATTTTCATCACTAAATGATACTATTGTATCAAGTTATCAAACGTAGGATTACATTAAGTATGATTTTTCCAAATATATCATATATACGTTGAGGAATATATATATATATATATATATATATTCTTGTTAACATATATGTTATTTGGTTTCGAATTCCTTGCACTACATCAAATGTGTTGTTTCTATTTTTTATGAATAATTAAATAGTATAGATGACATGTTCTTTTGTACTCAACTTTAATATTGGACAAATTTAGAGACTTTAAGCTTTCCATTAGTTTTCCAAAGAAAAAAGACAAAACAAAACCGTACATAATTTGGTATAAAATATATTATATTGTCTCAGAAATACTCTCGAAGGAGTTTAGTAGTCAAGTAGCTACAAGGCTAAGTAATATTTTCTTACACATTTTATAAGTAATGTCGTGTCTCTGTGGGAGCAATTGTTTTTAAGCCATATACATCAGCGACAAAACTGAGACGGATCTTAAACAATTTAATTTACTCGCAACCCAACTGCGCTGTCTTTAACTTATCTGCATCTTATTGACAATGAAGTCACATATCAAATTCAAAAGTGCAACTAATCAGTGACTGAACTATATGAAAATATTTAATTCAAGATTTTGATCGATTGAAAAGTTTGAAATCATAAATTTGCATTACCAAATGACAATTTTGAATCATGTTATCAAACATAGGATGACTTTGTGTATGAGTTTCCAAATATATCATATATATGTTGAGGAATGTATACATACTTGTCGATATAGTATGTCTTCTTGTTTCAATTTCCTTGCTGTACATCAAAATGTATTGTTTTTGTTTTCATATATAATTGAATAGTATAGATGACATGTTTTATGTGCTACCAACTTTAATATCGGACATACCTAGATAGCTTAGGATTTCTGTTTTTTTTTGTCCAAGACAAAATCAAAAACCCAAGCATAATTTGGTAATCTATGTATAATTGTATTCAAAAATAATTTTGAAGGATTTTAGTAGTGAAGTAGCTTCTAGGCTTAGAAATTTTTTGTTTTTTCACTTGTAACAACAATGTCAAATCTCTGTGGGAGGAATTGTTTTTATGGCATATACATCAGCGATAAAACTAAAACTGATATGAAATAGTTTAATTTAGTGGCATATCAGTAGTATTGTTTTCAACTTATTTGTGACTGATTGATAATGGAGTTAAATATCAATTGTCTTTTGTGGAGCTGATAAGCTACTAATGTACCATCGAGCTACAACTATGTTGCAAAAGTACAACTAATCTGTGACTAACCTATATCAGATTTTTTAATTCAAGATTTTGATCGATTGAAAATTTTAAACTCATACATTTTCATCACTAAATGATACTATTGTATCAAGGTATCAAACGTAGGATTACATTAAGTATGATTTTTCCAAATATATCATATTTACGTTGAGGAATATATATATATATATTCTTGTTAACATATATGTTATTTGGTTTCGAATTCCTTGCACTACATCAAATGTGTTGTTTCTATTTTTATGAATAATTTAATAGTATAGATGACATGTTCTTTTGTACTCAACTTTAATATTGGACAAATTTAGAGACTTTAAGCTTTCCATTAGTTTTCCAAAGAAAAAAGACAAAAAAAAACCGTACATAATTTGGTATAAAATATATTATATTGTCTCAGAAATACTCTCGAAGGAGTTTAGTAGTCAAGTAGCTACAAGGCTAAGTAATATTTTCTTACACATTTTATAAGTAATGTCGTGTCTCTGTGGGAGCAATTGTTTTTAAGCCATATACATCAGCGACAAAACTGAGACGGATCTTAAACAATTTAATTTACTCGCAACCCAACTGCGCTGTCTTTAACTTATCTGCATCTTATTGACAATGAAGTCACATATCAAATTCAAAAGTGCAACTAATCAGTGACTGAACTATATGAAAATATTTAATTCAAGATTTTGATCGATTGAAAAGTTTGAAATCATAAATTTGCATTACCAAATGACAATTTTGAATCATGTTATCAAACATAGGATGACTTTGTGTATGAGTTTCCAAATATATCATATATATGTTGAGGAATGTATACATACTTGTCGATATAGTATGTCTTCTTGTTTCAATTTCCTTGCTGTACATCAAAATGTATTGTTTTTGTTTTCATATATAATTGAATAGTATAGATGACATGTTTTATGTGCTACCAACTTTAATATCGGACATACCTAGATAGCTTAGGATTTCTGTTTTTTTTTGTCCAAGACAAAATCAAAAACCCAAGCATAATTTGGTAATCTATGTATAATTGTATTCAAAAATAATTTTGAAGGATTTTAGTAGTGAAGTAGCTGCAAGGCTTAGAAATTTTTTGTTTTTTCACTTGTAACAACAATGTCAAATCTCTGTGGGAGGAATTGTTTTTATGGCATATACATCAGCGATAAAACTAAAACTGATATGAAATAGTTTAATTTAGTGGCATATCAGTAGTATTGTTTTCAACTTATTTGTGACTGATTGATAATGGAGTTAAATATCAATTGTCTTTTGTGGAGCTGATAAGCTACTAATGTACCATCGAGCTACAACTATGTTGCAAAAGTACAACTAATCTGTGACTAACCTATATCAGATTTTTTAATTCAAGATTTTGATCGATTGAAAATTTTAAACTCATACATTTTCATCACTAAATGATACTATTGTATCAAGGTATCAAACGTAGGATTACATTAAGTATGATTTTTCCAAATATATCATATTTACGTTGAGGAATATATATATATATATTCTTGTTAACATATATGTTATTTGGTTTCGAATTCCTTGCACTACATCAAATGTGTTGTTTCTATTTTTATGAATAATTTAATAGTATAGATGACATGTTCTTTTGTACTCAACTTTAATATTGGACAAATTTAGAGACTTTAAGCTTTCCATTAGTTTTCCAAAGAAAAAAGACAAAAAAAAACCGTACATAATTTGGTATAAAATATATTATATTGTCTCAGAAATACTCTCGAAGGAGTTTAGTAGTCAAGTAGCTACAAGGCTAAGTAATATTTTCTTACACATTTTATAAGTAATGTCGTGTCTCTGTGGGAGCAATTGTTTTTAAGCCATATACATCAGCGACAAAACTGAGACGGATTTTAAACAATTTAATTTACTCGCAACCCAACTGCGCTGTCTTTAACTTATCTGCATCTTATTGACAATGAAGTCACATATCAAATTCAAAAGTGCAACTAATCAGTCACTGAACTATATGAAAATATGTAATTCAAGATTTTGATCGATTGAAAAGTTTGAAATCATAAATTTTCATTACCAAATGACAATTTTGAATCATGTTATAAAACATAGGATGACTTTGTGTATGAGTTTCCAAATATATCTCATATATATTGAGGAATGTATACATACTTGTCGATATAGTATGTCTTCTTGTTTCAATTTCCTTGCTGTACATCAAATGTATTGTTTTTGTTTTCATATATAATTGAATAGTATAGATGACATGTTTTATGTGCTACCAACTTTAATATCGGACATACCTAGATAGCTTAGGATTTCTGTTTTTTTTTGTTCAAGACAAAATCAAAAACCCAAGCATAATTTGGTAATCTATGTATAATTGTGTTCAAAAATAATTTTGAAGGATTTTAGTAGTGAAGTAGCTGCTAGGCTTAGAAATTTTTTGTTTTTTCACTGTAACAACAATGTCAAATCTCTGTGGGAGGAATTGTTTTTATGGCATATACATCAGCGATAAAATTAAAACTGATATGAAATAGTTTAATTTAGTCGCATATCAGTAGTATTGTTTTCAACTTATTTGTGACTGATTGATAATGGAGTTAAATATCAATTGTCTTTTGTGGAGCTGATAAGCTACTAATGTACCATCGAGCTACAACTATGTTGCAAAAGTACAACTAATCTGTGACTATTCTATATCAGATTTTTTAATTCAAGATTTTGATCGATTGAAAATTTTAAACTCATACATTTTCATCACTAAATGATACTATTGTATCAAGTTATCAAACGTAGGATTACATTAAGTATGATTTTTCCAAATATATCATATTTACGTTGAGGAATATATATATATATATTCTTGTTAACATATATGTTATTTGGTTTCGAATTCCTTGCACTACATCAAATGTGTTGTTTCTATTTTTATGAATAATTTAATAGTATAGATGACATGTTCTTTTGTACTCAACTTTAATATTGGACAAATTTAGAGACTTTAAGCTTTCCATTAGTTTTCCAAAGAAAAAAGACAAAAAAAAACCGTACATAATTTGGTATAAAATATATTATATTGTCTCAGAAATACTCTCGAAGGAGTTTAGTAGTCAAGTAGCTACAAGGCTAAGTAATATTTTCTTACACATTTTATAAGTAATGTCGTGTCTCTGTGGGAGCAATTGTTTTTAAGCCATATACATCAGCGACAAAACTGAGACGGATCTTAAACAATTTAATTTACTCGCAACCCAACTGCGCTGTCTTTAACTTATCTGCATCTTATTGACAATGAAGTCACATATCAAATTCAAAAGTGCAACTAATCAGTGACTGAACTATATGAAAATATGTAATTCAAGATTTTGATCGATTGAAAAGTTTGAAATCATAAATTTGCATTACCAAATGACAATTTTGAATCATGTTATAAAACATAGGATGACTTTGTGTATGAGTTTCCAAATATATCTCATATATATTGAGGAATGTATACATACTTGTCGATATAGTATGTCTTCTTGTTTCAATTTCCTTGCTGTACATCAAATGTATTGTTTTTGTTTTCATATATAATTGAATAGTATAGATGACATGTTTTATGTGCTACCAACTTTAATATCGGACATACCTAGATAGCTTAGGATTTCTGTTTTTTTTTGTCCAAGACAAAATCAAAAACCCAAGCATAATTTGGTAATCTATGTATAATTGTGTTCAAAAATAATTTTGAAGGATTTTAGTAGTGAAGTAGCTGCTAGGCTTAGAAATTTTTTGTTTTTTCACTGTAACAACAATGTCAAATCTCTGTGGGAGGAATTGTTTTTATGGCATATACATCAGCGATAAAATTAAAACTGATATGAAATAGTTTAATTTAGTCGCATATCAGTAGTATTGTTTTCAACTTATTTGTGACTGATTGATAATGGAGTTAAATATCAATTGTCTTTTGTGGAGCTGATAAGCTACTAATGTACCATCGAGCTACAACTATGTTGCAAAAGTACAACTAATCTGTGACTATTCTATATCAGATTTTTTAATTCAAGATTTTGATCGATTGAAAATTTTAAACTCATACATTTTCATCACTAAATGATACTATTGTATCAAGTTATCAAACGTAGGATTACATTAAGTATGATTTTTCCAAATATATCATATATACGTTGAGGAATATATATATATATATATTCTTGTTAACATATATGTTATTTGGTTTCGAATTCCTTGCACTACATCAAATGTGTTGTTTCTATTTTTTATGAATAATTAAATAGTATAGATGACATGTTCTTTTGTACTCAACTTTAATATTGGACAAATTTAGAGACTTTAAGCTTTCCATTAGTTTTCCAAAGAAAAAAGACAAAACAAAACCGTACATAATTTGGTATAAAATATATTATATTGTCTCAGAAATACTCTCGAAGGAGTTTAGTAGTCAAGTAGCTACAAGGCTAAGTAATATTTTCTTACACATTTTATAAGTAATGTCGTGTCTCTGTGGGAGCAATTGTTTTTAAGCCATATACATCAGCGACAAAACTGAGACGGATCTTAAACAATTTAATTTACTCGCAACCCAACTGCGCTGTCTTTAACTTATCTGCATCTTATTGACAATGAAGTCACATATCAAATTCAAAAGTGCAACTAATCAGTGACTGAACTATATGAAAATATTTAATTCAAGATTTTGATCGATTGAAAAGTTTGAAATCATAAATTTGCATTACCAAATGACAATTTTGAATCATGTTATCAAACATAGGATGACTTTGTGTATGAGTTTCCAAATATATCATATATATGTTGAGGAATGTATACATACTTGTCGATATAGTATGTCTTCTTGTTTCAATTTCCTTGCTGTACATCAAAATGTATTGTTTTTGTTTTCATATATAATTGAATAGTATAGATGACATGTTTTATGTGCTACCAACTTTAATATCGGACATACCTAGATAGCTTAGGATTTCTGTTTTTTTTTTGTCCAAGACAAAATCAAAAAACCAAGCATAATTTGGTAATCTATGTATAATTGTATTCAAAAATAATTTTGAAGGATTTTAGTAGTGAAGTAGCTGCAAGGCTTAGAAATTTTTTGTTTTTTCACTTGTAACAACAATGTCAAATCTCTGTGGGAGGAATTGTTTTTTATGGCATATACATCAGCGATAAAACTAAAACTGATATGAAATAGTTTAATTTAGTCGCATATCAGTAGTATTGTTTTCAACTTATTTGTGACTGATTGATAATGGAGTTAAATATCAATTGTCTTTTGTGGAGCTGATAAGCTACTAATGTACCATCGAGCTACAACTAATCTGTGACTAATCTATAGTATGTCTTCTTGTTTCAATTTCCTTGCTGTACATCAAAATGTATTGTTTTTGTTTTCATATATAATTGAATAGTATAGATGACATGTTTTATGTGCTACCAACTTTAATATCGGACATACCTAGATAGATTAGGATTTCTGTTTTTTTTTGTCCAAGACAAAATCAAAAAACCAAGCATAATTTGGTAATCTATGTATAATTGTATTCAAAAATAATTTTGAAGGATTTTAGTAGTGAAGTAGCTGCAAGGCTTAGAAATTTTTTGTTTTTTCACTTGTAACAACAATGTCAAATCTCTGTGGGAGGAATTGTTTTTATGGCATATACATCAGCGATAAAACTAAAACTGATATGAAATAGTTTAATTTAGTCGCATATCAGTAGTATTGTTTTCAACTTATTTGTGACTGATTGATAATGGAGTTAAATATCAATTGTC
>JAKUCM010005074.1:0-39005 GCA_023374145.1 Lepidium sativum
ATTCTAATGGGCATTGAACTCCTCCTATTGGACTCCAAGGTACATTGAAATCTATTTCTTCTAAATATTATTTGGATTTTTATAAGATTTGAATAATAAATCAAACTTTTTGATATTACTGTTAACAAAAGATAATATTTGATGAAGATATTTGAAACTAATCTAGATCTTAATTACACGTTTTATTTTATATTAAACCAACACTTTTACAACTTAGTAAATCTAAAATTCTTATAGTATTAGAATACTTTTGAAATGAAGAGGTGGAAAAAAAAAACCTTTGAAATTTATTAACCCATCAATTCCAAAATCCACCAAAATACTTAAACCTTATCGGGGAACAATGGATTTATAAGTCTTATCGTGGAAAAAATACTAATATTAAACTGTTTATTATATATCTAGATTTTGTCATTCATAAATCAAAACCTCTAATTACCTGAAACTTAACCTTCTTCTTCGTTCAATTCTTCATCTCTTTTTATAGCAACATATCTTTAGTTTTACCATTCCAAATAATAATAAAAATTATCCCTTTCTGATTTACATACCTTTCATTCTAGAAATACAACACAAATCACAAAATTTGACAAGTTACCCAACAAATAAACTATACATAAATGTTTCTAAACCAAAAACCGGGCGTAGCCCGGTCAATCCCCTAGTGACTCTAAACTTAGAGATTTAAGAGTTCTTAAGATATGCCTACGTGACGAGTTGTGATTGGTCGTGTCTTATTAGGGAATGGAAAATGAAACTGGGTTTGTAGAATCCCACTCATTTTTTCTCTTCGCGTTCTTGCTCCCTTCTCTCGCGTCTCTGAGACGATTTTGCTTTCTCCACTCCTCCTCTTCTCCTCCTCTCCTCGCGAAGGCGATTTCTGCCTCGGTGGTGTATCTCTAGACTGACGACGATTCTGCGAGTCCTCGACGGCTTCACTCTTATCCTCCAAGGGTACGACATGCAAGTCGGAGCTCAAAGTAGGGTTCGCGATTTTGATTATTAGGATTTTTGTAAATCGATTTTAGGGTTTTCAAATTGGTGATTTTAGGGATTTGATTTGAGGAATTTAGGGTTTCGATTTGAGGGGGTTTTCGATTTTTGGATAGTGCTCCTTACGTATGCTTCGTATTATAGGGTTTCGATTTGTCATAACAAAGCTTGAGGGTTTTGGTTTCTATGGATCTAAGTGAAATCAAATTTATTCTTTTTAATCTTGTTGTGTTTGTTATTTGTTTTGCAGATCATGTGTTCGATGAGAGGTCTACGATTGAAGCCCTAAAGAATCTTGGCAAGGGGATTAAATTTGTTAAAAGGTGAGGACAAGTTCATGTTTTGATGTGCTAATTGCTGTCTCAGACTCATGGACCGAGCATGGCAATGGATGGGCCTTTGTGCATGTATTAATTAATCTTAAAACCATTTCACTTTCATACATGTTCTTATATTGAAATCCATAGAGAGCATGTTACAATTGATTTTTCTTGTTGTCTCCTTTCTATAATATATTATGTGTCTGCTGAAGTTACTTGGTTCTAAATGAAAATCTTATTACAAAGAATCAATCTAGTAATAGTATTAAAATCAGGTTGGATGTGGTGGGTCTTTTCTATATATTTTAGTAATTATTTAGAATCACAAAAAACAAAATAAGGTACAATGAAGTTTTGAATAGTATTGGGTCATTTGTCTAAAGTTGCTTTAAGAGTAAATCTGTCATTGCAAATAATGTGATATCTGAATGGTAGACCAAAGTAGACAAGTTTTGGTTCAAAAGTAGTTTTGTTTTCGTTGTTGAGAATGTAAATGTTGTTACAGATGGCAACTTATGGGAAAGGATTTGTGAGGGCGTCACAAGACACATGAAAAGTGTTTGAAGACGCATATATGGTTGAGATCATAGATGCAGAGCTGGATACATTCAGATTACATTAAGATTACAGATCATTTTAGCTTCTTCATCACCTTGATTACACGTTTTAAACTTGACCCAAGTACTGTCCGAAATCTGAAAGTTTTTTTTCGTTTGGCTTAAGGAAAAGTACTTTTGAATATTTCTTTTACCGTTTGGAAAGAATTCGTTTTGTGCTTGTTTGAAAGATATCAATGCTTTTTGTGTGTTTGTGATAGCTTACCTTATGGTTCTATTTACATGTAGAGAAACTGCAGCCAGCAATAGGGTGTTATGAGCGGGAGACATATTGTGGCACATATAAAGCACTTACAAAACTTGTGTGCTCGTGTTTGTCCGAAATGAGTGATATTTCTCTTGCCCTCAATATTTTAGAGAAAGTTTTACTCGAACAAATAGGAAGTCTATATTTTGATAATACTTATATCTAAATGCTTAGTAAGGTTCTCCTATATTAACATCACAAATACTTATTAAGATGTTCTTTTTGGTACAGATTTTGAAGCTTTTTTTGGACAATGGGTGTGCCATACTGAGGATGGTCTGCACATTGGACGCTAAGCCTACCAGACTTTCTGGAGAGAGTATAACCACTATAAGTGAGTTCTTACCGCGATATTTGATCGACATAGTCAATATAAGCACTTCCCAACGCTGCTGGGTCCTAAATGTCTCCTTTTAATCTTGGGGTTGACATATCTGTCTTCACTCTTCATGCAGTGTATCCCAGAAGATAAAGAGAACTATGACCTATACAATCTGATATGTCGGTATTATTTAGTACCTTGCTTTATCTTGTTCGAGGGAAGCTCCAAACTCACAAAAAATGTTCTTAAAAGAATGCAATTGATTGTTAGTGAAAACTCTAACGCGCTGGAGTCGGTCCAGGACAGGGAAAGCGGTAGAAACTCATTGAATTTGATACATCGTGTTGTCTCTGTGATCCTTTTGATGCACAACTACGTCAAAGTTAGGAAGGTGATATCGTTATCCAAGTCAGAAATTGATTTGATTCTGCAGAAAGTCGTCATGTTGCAGGTATCATTTTCTACTCTTTACATATTACAAACTGCAAAACCATGTGCTGATGTGTTTTGCCTCTTAAATTTGCAGTCCTCACAGAGCACGAACTTGACTGTAGAAGGAAAGCATATAATGAAAATTGCAGGAGATCGAATTAAGATTGCATCTAATAGCTTACTCGCATAATAAGTTTACAAGACACTACACACATTGAAAAGCTCTCACCACCGTTTTGTAGCATAGAATGATTTTTGCTCTCTTTACAAAGGATGATCAACGATATGTATTTGCTTTGCTTCTTAAGGAAAGCAGAAATTTTGATTCAATTATGTAGAATATATCCTTATATCATTTTCTTTTACTTGACCAATTTCTATCGATTTATCATCCTATATTTTTTGTAACAAGTGAAAAACAGATTATTGAAAATGGACATGGAAGTGAAAGTTATCTTGATCCTTTTTGTTCGATTATGTGCATTAGTGTCTCGCTTAACACTAGCAAAGATCCGATTGTTAGTAATGAGCAGAAAGCTAAACCATTTTGGAAGAGGATTGCAGCCTATTTTGCATCACGTATGAGGCTTGGTTGAACATATCTGGCGAAAATTTGGCATACATCAAAACAATAACTAATCAATAAAAATTTTATATTGCTTTGTATGTTTTAAATTTGAATAATGGAAATAAGTATGTTATATATAAATTTAGTGTTTTTAAATTTAACTTAAAAAAAAAATTAAGAACCCCATAAGAACTTACCATTGGACCTCAAAAAACATATTTCCAAACTTAACTATTTTAACAATTTTTTATTATTAAAAACACATTAAAAATCCCCTTGGGATTCTAACCATTAGAGTTGGTCTTTCACTACTCTCTTTTTTTTTATAAAAAATTAAGAAAAAGAAAGGGCCCAACCGGGTTCGAACCGGTGACCTATTGATCTGCAGTCAATTGCTCTACCACTGAGCTATGGACCCAATTTGTTATTAATTTAACTCTGTTACATTATATATAATTAATTTCACAAATGATTTGGTTTCAGCAATGCGATTACTTGGAGACATGAAGAAGGCAGAAGACATGACATTCAATCACTTCTTTTTATTATACTTGTGAACTTTGGAAGCTTGTGAACAAAAAGAATATCACTAAAGCTTTCTAACAAGTGAGAGAATGAAAACTTTTGGACTTTTATGCATCTTTAAACAAATTGCTGCGTCACATTTGCCTCTTGCATCACTGTTTTGTTTTTTTTTCATTTCTGTTACTGTTTTTCATTACTGTTTTGGAAGGACATGTCTTTGAAACATGAAATGGTACCGAAACTATTTCTCGCTTTTATATATAAAAGTTGGATTCTTGATGCAAATGATTGTTATCATCACACAAAAGTTGGTTTAAAGCTTATAAGTTAAGTATAATTAATGATTGCGAGAGGGAAATGCGATTCTACTTGCATACATATATATATATATATATCAAATCGAAGGGTACGGAACACAAAATAAGACTCCAATTATAATACTAATTACGTTGCAAAGAGTATATTTCACTAAGTAAAATGAAAATAAAAATCAATAATAAGATAAACGAATACTCAAAAAAATGATAGAGGACTAATGACAGATGGCACAATGATATATTTACTTTACAAATTCTTAAGGCAACATCTGATCTATAATAATAGATACAAGATTTAAAAACCACTAAACTAATTGACAAAAAAATATGATAGAGACTCAACTAGTTTTTCTTCTTCCAAGACAACAACGTTAAAAGGCATTTTTGTCTTAAGAAAAGAACCTACATATTTTAAATTTGTAGCTAAAACTGGTTTGAGTAATCGTATGAACCGGTTTGATCATATTCATAATTTTTCCAATAACCGTTTCGCACATATTGATCTATGTCTTTGTCCACGCTATAATAAGAAGAGCTCACCGGGAATTCCATGTCCTCGTTCGCCGTGATGACTGGAAAGTTGTAGTTGGGAAAGTACTCGGTAGCAACTTCCTGAATTTGAGGATAATCCTATAAAATGATCAGAAAAGGGAAAAAATTCAGACCACTGTTGATTGTTGTGTATGCAAAACTCTTTTCTTTTTTATTTTATTTTTTGATTATTTCGGGTGGTTCAGTGTATAACCGCGTACAAACATGTTTTGGGTTTTAAAGTAATAAGTATAATACCTTTGATGTGTCAAGAATGAAATCAGGAGAAATCCAAATACTAGAAGTATCGTTTGTAGTAGAAGAAGGCATGAACGATTGAAACTGTGACGTTTCATCGCGACTAGGTGAAGTCGCAAGGCTCGAGTAACCAGAACCAATATCTTGTTCATCTTTATGTTTCAAACTTTTTGAATTGGTCCTCACTTCATTCTTTTTTATTACCCGACATAACGCGTAAGCTCCCTGAAGTCAGAACATATACATAAATATATGGTTAGGTTTCTTACGATTATGAAGTTGGTTTAACTGAAAATAAGTAATAAATTTTTCTTACTTTAAAATTTGGTGATTTTTGTAAGAAATTATCATCACACAGACGATATTCATGCATAAACCAATGACTTCGATCGCCTAATGGAGCACGACCTTCATAGAAAACTAATATTTTTCGATATCCGGTTATGGCATTTAATGATTTACAAGTGATTTTCCGGTCTTTACCGGTTGCTTTTCAATAACCGGCTTTGGTAGCTCTGTTGGTTCGAGAACCGTTTGGATACTTTTTGTCTCTTGGACAAAAAAAGAACCATTCCATATCTCTATTTGGAAGAAATGATTTCTCTAAATATAAACAAAGATAAAATTAACAAAAGCTTAGTTTTATCTAAAACAATATAGAATTATTATGAATAGCAATAGTAATTACTCTAATTTTGTATTACCTGGCAATTCCCAAGGATCAAATTTGTATAAATCGATAACCGGAATGACTTCAAGCTCGACCTTATGACCTTCAATTTTTCTAGTCAAATAGTAGCCTATGAGCTCTTCATCAGTTGGATGAAATCTAAATCCTGGAGGTAAATATGAACTTCCCATTTGTATTTGTATTTCACACTTTTTGCTTGCCACACAAGAGAGTTGTAAAGAGCAAATCTTACTTAATTAAGGACCAAAGCTAATTAATCTGTTGTATATTTGAAAAATCCAAAAATAGAAACTTTTCTCGACGCTCGATTGGTTTTTGAGACCAAGTTGCAACTCACGTTGATTGCATCCTTTTTGCGACAAGATCATTGTCTGAAAGAAATCGTATGGTCACACTAAAAACCAACCAAATTACCCGAATTTTTTTTAAAAAATATATTTATTTAACTCGTAGAGAAAAACAAGAGACACAAAATTAAGGTAAAAAAATGTTGGAAATAACAAAGAGTAATTAGCTGCGGTCAAGACTGAAGAAAAGTGTTGTCTGACTCCAAATCGGAGGTTCACTAAATCAGAAATAAAAAGTGTTTAGTGATTTAATAAATTAGGAGAGAGTGATTAAGAGAAGAGAAAGTTGGTAGAGTGTTGAATGGCTGTGGGGTGATTGAAATTTATAGCACAAAGGTTTGTGACACTATAGGGGGAAATTAATTGAAAATAGGTAAATAGATTGAATAAAATACCATACAACGTTTATGAATAAAATTAAAATATAATAGTGCCATTGAGAAGAAAAAATAACGAGGCACACCGAAAGCACATAGAGACATTACTTGTCTTGAGAGTTCCTAAAATTCCAAAAGAGAATGGACCCACCTGGTCTCAAAAGCTAATTCAATTGTTCACACTTCTTTGTAAGTTTGATGTTCAAAGCTCAAGCTAGAATCGAATGCCTTGAGCTATGTTGTTGGTTCTACCACTTTCTATGGAAATTGAACTCGAGTGGTTTTTGATTCCTTTTCAGATTTAAGAACATATACCCTTTATGGCTTTATCTATTTGTTAGCTCCATTGCATGAGATTACTCCGCTTAATTTATTTTCCTTGGTATTTTTAGATTGTATTGGGACTATGCTATGTAATGAAGTATTGTCAATGAGGTTTATAAATGTTTTTGCATGCCATTGTATTTTCAGACTAATCTAATATGATCGAGTGTTTGGTGAAAGAAAATATTATATTCGTACGAAAATGTTACACCTATAACAGAAGTCAATATCATACCACAAAAATAATAATAGACACTTTTAAAAACAAGAAAACAAGAAAAAAATTAATTTTCACAAGATTTAAATCTTACAAATACCACTTACAAGATTCTTTAAAATATTTCATGTCAAAATTATTTTACATGAGTTACTTTCACAAACCCGCTCAAAAAACCGTCGAATAATCAATAACTGCAAGCAACACAAAAACCAATCAAGACATAAGACAAAATTTACCAATACTTTGGAGCAAAAACATTCCTAACTAAAAGCTATATTCATTCCTAAAAATATAAATTCTAAGCCAGAACAAAAACCTATAACCCAAAACAATAATAAGTTAGTGAAAACTAAATCTATCAAGGAGGAGCCATCAAGGCAAAATTGAACTGGTAAGCTGCCATAAATTGAATGTTGACCTCAAACCTCGATACACACTTAGAGATGGATTTTTGCCACGTGTCAACTTTCTATTGGACACTATATTTTTTAATTTAAAATTTAAAAAATAATAATAATAAAAAATAATATCTTAATTTTAGTATAGTTAATAAGAGCATCTCCTTACACTCCAACCAATATCATCATCTGCAATTAGTTGCCACCTAGATCTAGATCTAGACAGCCTTAAGCTCCACATTTTTACTAGATTCGCTAGAAAAATAAGTGATGAAGAAAGCAAAATAAGAGAAAACTGAACAACATGTTTTTGCCAGAGTTATTGACCCAATACATCGAAGACGACAAAAAAATATGACTTATTAGTGTGAGAAAACAAGTTACGAGTATTTTTAATCACAGTTCACAAATCATTAAGAATATGTGATCATTTATCAAATATATATTTTCCCCTGAAGCTTTGATATAATAATTTTTTTGTTCTAGGTCATAAAATCTTGGTTCTAATTTTTTGGACATTCTATATTCCTATCTTTTTTTTCTTGACTGTGAAGGGGGGTGAAATGTTCTCGACGTCAGCATGAGTAAGACAAAATCGCTTTTTATTAGTGCCCAATTAACCACTTTGAACTTTTTAGACATTGCAGATGAGAAGAGATAACAAAACTTTGACAAAAGAAAATTTAGTTAATTGTTTTCTTTTTACCGGAAATATGTTATATACTTATATATATTGTTTAAGACGAAAAATTGTAGTTCAAAGTTTCCCATCTGTTATTATAAAATATTCAATAAAAATAGAGAATCAGATATAGGGAGCTCTACGATCCAAAGGAATAACTTGGGGAGATGGAAGTGTAAGGTTTAATTAGTTTATAACAAAAAGTGAACCTTGTAATTACGAAATAGCTAGAATATTCCCCCGAAACTTTAGGAACGGTCACTTTAACCCTTGAGAGTAATTTACTGAATTCACAGTGAAAAATGAAAAGAAAAAGAAAAAGGAAACTGAGAAAATGATGAAAAAGGTGTACAGGATAAATAACAACAGATCCTCAATATTGACTATCATTAGGGACTAATTTCTTACATATCAAAAAGCTACTAATCCTCGAGTTTTAATGGTAGTGTCGTTAATTATTTTATTACTTTGATTATGCAAGAATATTTTGCATTCTTTTTGTAAAATGGTGACTTAAAATTTTGTTGTTGCAGAAAACCAAATCGTAACTATGACATAATATTTTGCAGGTTCTGAATGTATCGAATAGATTCAAACAATATTATCTAGCAACGAAACATTAAACAAATAAAAAAACTTATATCACGTTTCTGTCGTTGTTATATCAATCCATTTTTCAAATGATGTACCCAATAATTTCTGAGAAATTTGGATATTATATACATTTAACTATACAAAGTTTTGCCTAATGGGGAAAATAGGATTCATAGATATGATCATAATACACCAACCCACCATATCCAGACAATTTTAATTATATACATAACTTTGCAATTTCTGATAGGATATATTAAAATTATGTGAAATGTATAACGTAGTCAATATATTGCTCATTAGACAGTTATATCTAAGGAGTTAATTACAAAAAGAGCACTAAGAAAATATAAACTTATGAAAATAAGCATTAGGCGGTTTTGTTTTCTTACGAAATCAGGCACTCTACTTTTTAGAAAATGACAATCTCACCCTCACTTTGTTTTTACCTTATTGTTTTTTCTTTCCTTTTTTCTTTTGTATCGTCATTTGTTTTTTTTAGTTTCACATGCATCTTGCATCTTACGTCAGAAATTATTATAATTTTAGTTTCCTGAAGTAATAATAATAATCATCTTACAATAAACATTCATTGTTTGAATTTATCTGGAAAAAATTTTATCAACATTGCATGTGAGCTGTAGAATTGTAATATATTTTTGTAGATATAACATGTAACAATGTAAGCTAATCGATTTGTTATATTACTTTTAATTACTATTTAACGTTCTCACGCTTATATTTTTTTTATATAAAGTTACGTAAGAGGCAACAATTTAACCCCAAAAAACGTTTCTTAAGATTATGGGTTTTTTTTCTTTTCCATTTTCAACATTTAGGCTTTAGTTTTTGTAGGAATTTATGTATGAAAGGTGGGTTGTTTATCAATTGCTTTGAGTTCATTAATCCTAAATTAAAGTTCTATTTCCTTGGTTTGGTGTAAATTTTGTAGAACTTTGACAAAGTGTATATTATATATGTATGATTAACTATATTAGTTCACTAAATTTACATGTATACATGTTATATAATTTTTATGCATCTAAACCATAGATAATGTAATTTAAAAATTAATTAACTGGTAGTACATTTTGATATAGGTTTTCTACTTTTAAATTCGATTTAAAGTGTTCTCCATTACAGCATTACGATTTCCAACTGTATATTAATTGGTTAGTCACTAATCATAAGGTGGGTATAATATTCTCCCGTTTAGACCATTATTATATTTCGAAAATTAAGTGATTATTATATTTGGATATTGCCAAGTTACTAGATAAATTTACTATATTTTATTTCTTTAACTTTAATTTCGAGGGAATTAATTTTAATAATTTAGGGTTATATATAGGTCACTAATATTTTTTTATTTTATGACTTGGTAAATTAGTTTGTCGCTGTGTTTCAATTACTTATTTACAATATAAATTTTAGTTTTCTACTTTTATAGTCTTTTTAATACATGTTTGCTAAATAATATTTTACATGTATTTTCTTTTTAAGGATTTAGTTGAAGTGTTTTTTTTTGTCAACGGCAAAATAACATAAATGTCAAAAGTTAATTACCAGACACTTTATTCGACCTAGGTAGAGCATCTACCTTATAATTGAAGACTCTCGGAATAACCGATAAAGATACAGAAGAAAACTGGGTACAAAGCCTTCGAAACTCCTCCTGGTAAGGTAAGAACGCCGGCCACTTCTCAGGTGATTGGAAAATAAAATAGACCGTCTCACAGTCGGTCGATATCTCTACCTCCTGGACCTAAAGCTCCGCTAGCACTCCCATAGCCCAAATCACCGCCTCGACTTCCGCATGACGAGCAGATAAGCATCGATGAACCCGCATTGACCCCGAAGAAAATCCTTCCACCGAATCTGGAAAGCAAATCCAATTGAACCCTGAGTAGAGTCCAATATCTTTTCAGGACGCATCCACGTAACATTTGTAGCCTGTGAAACTAAGATTGGCTATGGTAGGGAATGTCAGTGTCAATTTAAACGAAACTTGGTCAGGTAAACATATTTCTCGCGGAAACCGTTTACCATGATGGGCTTCAAACCACTCTTTGGAGTCTGACAGTGCCCTATCCAGTATAACCCTAGGATCTATGTCTTCTTGGGCGAAACAAAACCCATTTCTTGCTTTCCAGATATGCCAGATAATCCAAGGGAACATCAAAGAATTTCCCTGATTCGGGATCCTCCAATACAGGTAGTCAAGATTGGACCACACTGATTCACCTGGGAAAATCCCTGGGGCAGATGGGATCGATGATAGATCCCACACTTGGAGGGCTGGTGGACATTCAAATAACACATGATTAATAGACTCACAATCCGCCACACACCGATGGCATCTAGAATCCTAACCAAAATTACATTTTACTAAGTTATGAAAAACCGTCGTACAGCCGGACAAGGTTTGCCAAATAAAATGCTTTATTTTCGAGGGAAAATCTAATTTCTAGCAACCCTGATATAACATGTCCAAAGAGGGACCACCATGTTGTTGGTCAACCTCTGGGCCTCCAGTTTCAAGGTGATATCCTGATTTAACAGTATAACGACTTGTTGGCGTGTAATGTCATCCCCAGTAATCCTGGCGCTGTCTTATCGGGACGCGAATTGCCAAGATTGGACAAACATCACGAGGATCAAAATATTGACGTACTAAAATGTCGTTCCACTGACCAGATTGCCTGTCTATAAATTAGTCCACAGTCAACTTCGAAAATATATGTAAATCCGAACGAATTGGAGGCCGAGGAATAATATCGGTAACCCACGGGTCCGTCCAAATCTTAATCTTCCTACCGTCTCATATTTTCCTAATTAGGCCTTTCGAGGATAAAGGACGAGCGGACATAATACTCTGCCACCCATATGACGCCTGTGGTTTTAAAGGCGTCTCCATGATACAAGTATCTCTATAATATCTCCCTTTTAGAACTTTAGCTAATAGTGAATCCGAAAATTCTAACAACCGCCAAATCTGTTTTGTCAGAAGAGCTGAATTAAAATCTTCTAAGATCTGAAATCTCAATCCCCGTTTGGATTTTGAGGTACATAAATCGACCCATTTCTTCCAATGTATACCCCTAGTAGATACCGAATTTGACCACCAGAAATTTGCTATGGCCGACTGGACGGTATGTAGAACAGTCTTTGGAATTCTATAACAACTCATGATATAAGTCGGTAAAGCTGTAAGAATTGACTTAATCAACACCTCCTTCCCAACTTTTGACAAAAATCGGTTAGACCAAGTAGCAATTCGCGCGTGTAACTTGTTAGCAACGAATGCAAACACTTTTGCTTTAGAACCACCTAAATTCTCCGGTAATCCTAAGTACGTTCCTAAACCACCTATATTACGGTACTCAAAACTTGTTGTACCTCACTCTTAATTTCTGCCTTAACCTTCTTACCAAATTGTATGGAGGACTTATCAAAATTAATTTTCTGTCCAGACAATGATTCATAGTCGGCCAAAATCTTAAGAATATATTTTGCCTCAACTTTATTACCTTTACAGAAAATACCGTATCATCAGCAAACAGGAGGTGCGAAATTGCCGGACTATCTCTGGCAATTTTAATACCCGTAATAAACCTCTCCTGCACCGCCTATCGCAATTTACCTATAAGCACCTCAGTGCAAAGGATAAACATATATGGCGATAACGGGTCCACTTGCCTTATCCCTCGCTACAGAACTATTTTTCCACCCGGGCTACCATTAATTATGATCGAATATTCAACACTCGTAATACACCACATGATACATTTGATCCATTGATCACAAAATCCTAGTTTTGCCATCAGGGAAGCTAAAAGATTCCACTACACTCTATCATACGCTTTACTCATATATGTTTTATGGCCATAAACTGCCCACTAACAGAACTGCTTGTTCGTAACGCATGAACCATTTCGTGGACAATCAAAATATTATTTGAAATCAATCGGGATGCCACAAAAACCGATTATGTTTCCGACACCAACTTTGGTATAACACGTTGTAATCGCAAACATAAAATTTTTGCAATTAATTTATACCCTATATTGGACAAATTAATCGGTCGGAATTCCACCATTTTAGTTGGCTGGGCTACTTTGGGAATTAGGAAAATATTTGTCTTATTCAACCTTCTGTCAAAAACCCCCGAGGTTAGGAAATTATCCACTAGAGATATAAGATCGTCCTTAACGAACTCCCAGGAATACTGGAAAAACAAAGCAATCATTCCATCAGGACCCGAAGATTTATCCGGGTTCATGTGGAAAAGAGCTATGTGTACCTCCTCGGCATTCGTGGATCGCATAAGGAATTGGTTATCAAATTGTGTAACCTTCCTCTCCACATCATCGAGGACTACTGACCCAACACCATTACTGGAGAAGAGATCCGAGAAATATGAAGACGCTTCATTCAATACATCTGACTCCTTTTCAACCCACTGACCACGATTGTTCAGCAGCCCAGTTATCCTATTACACACTCGCCTCTGTCGGACAGTCGTATGAAAGAATTTAGTGTTCTCATCACCTTCTTTCAACCATTTATTTATACTCTTCTGTTTCCAGTAGATCTCCTATGCGATGTAGGCTTGCTTAAGCTTTGCATTAGCTTCCCTTAAAGCGCTAACATCTATTGTTGTAGTAGAATTAAAAGCTTCTACCGCTCTTTTCCCATCGAATATTTCCTGTCGTCTTGATTTAATATTCTCAAACCGCCAGTGGGAAATTTCCCGGCGACAGAAGCTAATTTTCTTGACTAGTGAAGTACTCAACCTTATCAAAGAAAAAGCTTTTCGGTAGGACCGAATATGATTGGTCTTCGCTTACTAGGATCGGCCTATGAACAGAACCTATCATATCCAAATATTGTATCTCCAATTTTGAGAAAAGCTCATGCCAATCCCCATTCTCGTAAAGTTTTATCTAAAACACAACAAACAATCCCATTACTTTGAATCCCTCGCCATGACCATGAATTTCCAAACTTTGGAAACTCTAAAAACCCACAATCTCGTAACATTTGATTGAACGGCAGAAAAGAATATAATTTCTTAAAACACCGCCTTGTTTTTCATGGTTGCCTGTGATTTCATTAAAATCGCCACTAATTGTTCATGGGCCTACACGATTGAGGCACAATCGTGTAAGCCTTTCCTAAACATATGCTCGTTTAGATTGTATAGGTTCACCATAGAAAAACGTTATGTGTGATCTAATACCCAAAAAATCTACAGATATATCTATCATATTTTTTTCTTTGTAGTTAATCAACACATTATGATTATCTTGGTAGAAAAGAGCTAGGCCTCCACTGGACCATATCGGGTCAACCGTTATCAAATTATTGAAGCCCAAATGCCTTTCTAAATTTTCTAAAAGAATCAATTTATTTTTTGTTTCTGATAGAAAAAGAAAATCAGGTTTACATTGTTTCCAAATGTCTCTAAGGTAACTTATTGTAATCTTGTTACCTAAACCTTGACAATTCCAACACAATTATTTGAATTTCATAACTTAAATTTCATGGAGCCTTTATCTTGCTCCTTTGATTTACCCTCCTTAGGTTTGATGATTTTAGAAGTCTTCCTAGGTGACATTGTACCCATTAAAGCCAAATTTATGGTACTTACACCTCTTAGAGGTGTAGTAATCCTGGTTCCTTGTTTAGCCGAACCTAAAGGTGGCTTCGGAAACTTTGTATTGTTGCCCTTTTGTGTCTTGGCAAGTGCTGCCTCATTTAGTTGAGCTTCCTCAGCCTCAAGTATATCACTTTCGTTGTACGCAGCTGCCTCCATTGCAAGATCATCCAGAACCTTATCGGTTAATAAATCATCTTCATCCTCATTCAGTAAATCATCGGAGACATCCTCCTCCAAATCTCCTTGCAGCTCCACATCTGATCCATGTGTTACCGGAACATCCATTGTAGCTTAGCTAGTTCCCTGCATATCCGCAGCGCCTACGATTTGCTCAGCTTTATCCCTCGCCACCTGCTCTGCTAGTACACCACCAGAAACCTCTTGAAGTAGAGGCCGACGAACCTTCTTTGTGGAAGTTGGTTTTGTCACCATTTCTGTCCCAATAACCTGAAAAGAAATCAAGTGTAAAGGAAGAATCAACTGACTAACATAACCAATTTGATATAAAACCAGCACAGTACTCGTTAAACATACCGTCTCAGGTACTACAATTGGCGGCTGATTTAAAGGAGGTGCTCTACCTCGCTTTTTCTTCTCAGCTCTTACCCTGCCAGTTTTAGTCATTGCCGATAAATTTAATTGTTTATGACCACCTATGACCATACCTTTGTAAGACCTATGGCATTCCACCATTCCCACCTTCCTATTATCAGCAATGTCAGACATTCGACTCTCCGGTTTTGATTTATAACACACCGAGACGTCGTGTATCATCCTAAAACAAAGACTACAATAACCCTCCAATCTCCTATACTCAAACATCACTTTAGATTCGTATCCTTCTTCAAATTCTAAAACTGATGAGAAAATCAAAGGCCTAGAACAAGGTATCTCAATAAGAACATGTCCTTTCTGGACATCAATACTTATCACTATCCCCAAAGAATTAGCTACCAATTGATACACCTCCTCTACCCTATATTCAAAGGGAATTCCCGTGATTCTAATCCATAGTTTAATAAAGTTTGGATGGTCTGCATCAGCCATGGCCTTCCACGGAGCGTAAGAGACCATCCACCCATCAAAGTTGATCGAACCAGTATCTAGGATTCTCACCATGTCAGATTCAGTTTGAAATTCAAATTGAAAACGACCGTTTCCTAGGTTAAGACCGCGCACCCGCCCCAATAAATTCCAAATCTGTGGCATCCTAAAAAGGAAAGTATCCACATTCTACAACATGGGGTTTAAACAACGCCCCATCATGACTTTTGAACTCCTAGCTAACAATGCAAAATTTTTTATTTTTGGTACCTTAATTTTCAAAACCCGCTGTGGTGATTTTGACATCAAACTCTTTTTATTTAAACCCACTTGAGACATATCGTACTCTAGTAAAGAAAGCAACACCAATCTATCGAGTGTAGAAAGAGAAGCTAAATAAAGCATATTGACCAAAATATTTGATCGAAACTTTAACTAGGCCATTCTAGTACAACAGAATCGCAATCTATTCCTAATATTTAGTATAATCTTCCTACGTATTTTTAGGCCTGACAACTGATTTATGAAAATCTTATCCTTGACTATGATCAGATTTAAACAGAACCAAAAGTTTATAACCAATTCAAAGCTTACCCAAAACCTTATTGTGAAAAATACTTTTACACTAATTAATTTCAGCAGTTCCACATCACCATCTAGAAGCCAAAGTCGAAATTGAATTTCAAACCAATTGAAAAACATCCACCTTTGAACCAAAACTTGGAATTGAACGCAAACCACACAGCAAACATAACCAAGAGAAGGACATACCTTAGTATAGCATTGTAAAATTCTCAACCCAATTGAATTGTCCTGTACCGCATAATCAATTGCTACGCACGACCAGACATCTGCCATGTCCCTACATAAGCCAATCAAATAGGGATCCATCAGACCCTCTGGGACCAATAACCACGGTTTCCCTATTCGAACCAATGATCCACTAGTTATGTAGGTAAAATAAAGTACTTGTAACCTATCACATAACATATGAAATTCTATAGATCGAAAACTAATCTTAGTTTCTTTCCAAACCACCAAAGATGACAACCCTAATTCTAGACTTGTCACACTGTTATTAGCATAAACCACGTGAATCAAATAGGGGTCTATCCTAAAAGCTAAGCCTAACCAATTTTGCAAACTCACTATGTTTTGCGAATTTTTGAGATCACCAATCCTATGGAGGGCATCATTTTGAGATTGATTGTCCTCTCCCAAAGGTTTTCCAGAATCTCCTAACCCCCAAATCTGACATTTTACAGTCACCCCTTGCATAAGGTAACACTCACGGATCACTAATGACCAAAATCCTCTGAACGTAATGTTATCAGCAGGGAATTGATCGATTCAGAGCCATTCAATGTAAATCCAAATGGTATCAATACCCAAATGTACCAACCAAGAACTCACACCTAGATAACCATAGTCAGAAAAGAGATATAGGTTTAGAGAGTACATTCACCTTACCTCCCCCTCCATCTGAAATCGCTGGTTGATTTTGGTGACGGCCGTCGAGAGACAAAATCTTCAAAAAAGACCTCCCATATCCGAAAAATGTACCTATCTCTATAATCGTACCCGTGAAAATCCGAAGCACACCCAGACCCACCGGATCTACAACTTCCAAGAGCGTAAGACTCCCAAACTGGGAATAACCGTCGCCGATGAAAGCACCTTGCACTCCCGATGAAACACCTCCCAAAACAGTGGGTAAACCGGAACCTCAGTCACCCGAATTGTCAGATCATCCTTCAGCCACCGACGCAGAAAGCCGCCGGATCACGCCCATATATAAGAGTGAAAAAATGAGGGTTAAACACATGAAGGGTATAAACGTCAGCAAAACATTGTTTGCCATAATAAAAGTGTTCAATGCAAATGATTTTTAGCCTAATGGTAAATGGTAAGTCCACTAAAGGTATATATATTTGCATAACCAATGATCAAGTTTTCATGCCTACATTATGTAAAAATTTGGGTAGTGGATAGACCGGCTGTGATCTAATATTAATAAAAAATAAACAATAATTAATTTATAATCCAAATCAGCAACCTTTATTGTAGTCGATGGCATAGTTAGTTGAAATACATTTCTAGTAAAAAGATGCATACTTGAGAAGACATTTTTCTAGAGTTGATGTAATGATTTTTTTGACAAAATAAAATCTGATTTATAATTTAAAATTTATTTTCTAATAACTTTTCTAATATATTAGTTGCAGCAACATGGAAATGAATCCTTGATATATCAAAATCTTTGTATGCATTATTTTAATCACTACATTTTAAAAAGTTTGGTGAGTTAATTATAGATAGCTTTTTTCTTTTTTGCAAATTGAATTGTTAAGGTATTATTCACAACTCAAACCTAACTTATTCTTAAAATTTTATAGTAATACGTAGTACGAAGAATACAAAATTATTAGTTGGAGAATATAATTATGAAACTCTGAGAAAAGGTAGGCAGGTAAAAACAGTTATGTAAATAATGATACGCTTGTTAAAAAATGTAAAAATGAAAAGAATAGAAAAATGGATATTTACTGTATAACTGATAATGGTGGCAACTCAAACAATAATTAATTTTGAAAGCCAAGAATCAGATATAGAATTTATAAAGGTACAACACCACAAAAAAAACATTAGGATTACAATTCTTAATTTCGTCCCTAATGTGTTGGTAAGGGATTTTACAATGTATTAGGGACGCAACGTGGTTAATCGTGTCATGCGCGTCGCAAGCCTAGAAGAATTATAAAAACGTCGTAAATATTAACATCTCCATATTTGAATTGTTAAAACATCTTAAAACTGATATTGTAAAAACGTCGTAAGATATTTCCGGCGTTGTAAAGTCGATGCAAAATTAAACGTTGTAAGTTAGTTGTAAATTTAGCAAGTAACTTACAACGTAATGTTTACAACTAATTAGAGTCAAAATCTGTTACAATGAATTAGAGTCGAAAACATTTACAACTAATTAAAGACGAAAATGTTACAACTATTTAAAGACGAAAAGATTTACAACTACTTAAGGACGAATGTTATTACAACTAATTAGGGACCATTTTTTATGATTCTTGCCAACGATTTAGGGACTTATATTTGTTTTAATACTTTAATTAAAATTATTATATTAAATTTTTGTAGTTTAATAAAATTATGAAATGAATTAATTAAAAATGTAATATAATATTAAAATATTTTTACAAAATTCAATTATAAATTACAAAATATTTATCGTAGTAGTTCGTCGAACATGTCCGAACTACGGTCGTCCTCATTTTCAGCAACTCGCTCGTTCAAACCGACCTCGACATTCTCCGTAGGCCTAATCCTGAGGTTCCGACGTCTAAGCTCCAAAGCCGCAGTTGCATGAGAATTGCCCCCCACCAAAATATCCATCATTGACTCCATGGCTGCAAATTTCTGATCCATCGTTTGCTTTAGCGAAGCAATTTCTACACGAGATTCCTGCAACTGACTGCGAAGCGAGTTTTCGCCTATCTAGTTAGACGTGACTCTCTGGACATCTTGGGCGGATCCTATGCCAATAATCAATCCTTTTTTGTCGGAGCAATCTGCAAAAATATTTTGTCAGGAAATAATAGTTATTTAAATTATGTTAGATAATTAAAAGTAAATAGATTATTTAATTAAATACATGTTTATAAAACGCGTTGATTTCATGAGCACTCAATTCGACAAGAGTACCATTGGAGGATTCCTGGGAAAGCTGGGTTTGACGCTCCTGAACCGCAGCTTCAACCTGGCTGTGTAGCAGCTCAGACCGAGGATCAACGAAGACGCCATATTTTTTCTTATGCATTGCGGCATACAATTCTGTAAGCATAGGAATCTGTCCAGTTTTTTCCGCCTTAAATAGGAAAATTTAAATTAATTAGTAATTTATGTTAATTAATATTGAACAAAAAAAATTAGTTTTAAAAAAATACTTACTATTTGTATGGCAACTCCGCCAAAAGGCATCTCGCCCGTAGTGTGTGGCATTGCGACTGGTAACCCATCTGGACCAATCGTCTTCTGGGAGGCGGAACACTAAGCAGCTCTCCTCGCCGAGGCCGGGTCTACCCAGTAACTCTTCAATCCTTCCCAACACGCGTTGGTCATGAACGTGGGTTTCCCAGCATCTCCCTTCACCTCCCATTCGGTTTTCCAGTCTGAAACTGTGTTACAAAGCCGCTTTATGGCTTTGTGGTTGAACTCATGGCAGACAGTCTCGTTGATGGAGACGTCCCAATTCCAACGTTGCTAGTAGAAAAAGAAAGTAATTAGGATTTAACAGTTATTAGTTTAATATGTATAATAAAAAATAATTTTGTGTTTTAAAAAATAATTACCGCGAAAATCTTGAACCACGTTATGCGAATGTAGTGCGGTGTTGATTTCCAATTTGGAGTCGCCTCCACAAAGTAGCTTTTGATGAATTTCGTGATGCTTCGTCCCATCTTGCTATCAACACCGAACCTGAAATTTTTTAATAGATCATATAAGTTATTTAACTATAAATACTTAAATTAAATTAGTAAATCTACTAAATAATTTAATATATAAATTAGAACGTAACAATAGGTACCAGTTGGACGATCGATATGTAGTTGCGGCAAATTCTCGCGATTTGGAGCCACGAGAATATCCTCAACCCGGTACTGCGCATAAGATGCATCCGGCGGCACCAAAAGGTCTGGATGGACCGCCGCATTCGTCGGTGGAGGTTCCACGACAACTTCTAGTGTCAGAGAAGTTCTCGGTGGAGTGTGACTTTGATGCTGGGACTATGACTGTATCTCTGGCACAGCCGAGGAAGTGGAAGACGATGCACTATCGTGCACCATGTCACTGTAATGGACACGACGTGTATGCTTATGGGGTGCGATATTTTGTCGTACCTACAAAAGAATTTTCTGCATTAAAAATTGGATCGTATACTACTAAATAATTTAAAAATTTCTAGATTCTAAAATTTGTACCTACTACATAATTTCTAAACAACATATACATGTTCTAAATCTTATATCATATGTTACATACAAAAACAATTGTAGAGAGAAGGGAGAGAGGAATACCTTAGAGAGAGAAGAAAGATTGATGAATGATGGAATGATGTTGCAAAATTGGTGTTGTATATATAGGAAGTACGGGGTGTTGTAAAAATGTTGGGAAAACAATTTTCGTCGTAAAGGAGTTGTAACAATAGGGTCGAATTTACAACGTAATCCATGTAAAGAGGTTGGTAAACGTGGGTGCAACGTACCGTAATGGTACAATGCATGTAATTAATAAGAAACGTCGTAAAGACGTTGGCCCTTAACAACGTCTTTACGACGTTTTTTAGGGCCAACGCCTTTACGACGTTGTTTATCATTTTTTTCTAAGTGTTTTCATAATGTTTTTTTTCTAAGTGTTTTCACGATGTCTTCGTCTTTACGATGTCTTTGTCTTTACGATGTTTTCTTTTCAACGACTATTTATTTGTTTTCGTGTTTTCAATCATAAGTAATCTATTAAATTCAAATGATTTATAAAACTTTGGTCGATATAACGTATATTACATTAAAATAGTAACAGAGATTATTCGTACATGTTAAACGGTAGTATCAATCAGATTCTTCACCATGAGTACCATTTCCACTACTCAGATTATCATTTTCTGCAAACTCGTCATGTTCCTCATCGTCGACATCTTCTACAGGGAGATTTTCATATTCTCGGTTTTCCGGATCAATAAGCACCACTAGCTCTGTAGTTTGATCTGGCACTTGTATAGATTGACCCTTCGACTTTTGACAGATTCTTTGCTTTGCCAATAAGCGTTTTCATAAAACGCTCAAATAGGTAAATCTTGAGAGATTCAAGACATAACCATAAGGAAACTTCACATCTGATGACACCCAATTGAATAACGTCGTTTTCGCCTCAGATGACAACCTAAATATCGGAACTGGAATTTTGCCGTCGCTTTTGATATGCAACTCACTCCTAGAACAAATAGATGGTAAGCTTAAACGTGAATTACTGTTATCCTTTGTCCTACCAACCACGTTCAAAATCGTATGCATGATATTCTCACAAATATTCCTCTCGATATGCATCACATCCAAATTGTGTCGAATCAACAAATCTTTCCAATATGGCAGCTCCCAAAATATACACTTCTTATGCCAGTTATGATGTTGTTCGTAATAATCCGGCATATTATTAGGAACGTGCCAATTACCTCGTCGAGGAACAGTTGGCAAAGCGCCGAAATAATCCATGTTTGCTTCGATTTCCTCTCCTGATAGATACAGTGGTGGGGGTGATGTGTCTGCATCTTACCACATTTTAGAGCCATTATTTAGCATGTTTTGCATTCATACCTGCATTATTATCATTGTTTTAGGTTCTTTTAAGCATAATTTGCATACTTAGTGTTAGGCATTGCATACATTACATAAAAGGTATTTTTAGGCACTTTTTGGAGCTTATCATGGAGTATTTCGGATTACAAGTAGACCAATGAGGAATCGTCTGGCCCAAAGTTGAAGTTTAGGATGCGATCTAGAAGATTTGGCACTCAAGTCTGACACTCGAGCATGACACTCGACCATCACTTGGTCGAGTGGATTTTCGGACCAGAACATTGACTTTTGACGGAGTTGACTTCTTGGACTTCTTTGCGAAAAAGGCCCATCAATACCCACTTGTGCAAGCCCAACAACTATTTTAGGTCTTTTTCCATTTCCTTTTCTTTAGAAATTTTCCTTGTTTTTCTTTTCAAGGAATTTTCCATTTTTCTTTCTAGAGAATTTTCTCTTTTTCTCTTTAAGTAATTTTCCTTTTATCTTTAAGACTTAAGATCTTTTGTTGATCTATAAATTGTACTAGACTTTCCACTTTTAATATATCATCTTTTCTAGCAAAATTTCGACTTCTCTCTCTAAAAGCAATTTACGATTTTTAGTCTTTAAGTTTATGCAATTGATTTTCGATTCTAAGTTTATTCTTTACTTCATGAATTATGAGTAAGTTAGTATAGGGTTCTTGAGGAAAGGGTGATATTAGGGGAAAACTTAGGGATCTCTAGATTTGTTTATGTTTGATTAAGGTCTTAGATCTCTTTAATTTAAGTGTTCTTAATGCTTGTTTCTTTCTGATCAATTGAAATTCGATCTCTTGGTGAATCCCCCCCGAGAGGCGTTTGGGGAATCACTTGAACATGCTTAAGTTAAGATAACATCTCCTATCTCAAGAGATTGATTATCTAGGGTGTTATTAGGCTCTGTAAGGTCCATACTTAAAGCCTCTTGAACTTCCAATCGTTGGGCGAGAGTCAAGTCAGGTTGTCTTTCAAGAGAGGTCTCATTGCACGAGAGTGAATGTGATTACTTTGTGATTCCTTGCTTAGAGGTCATCTAAATAGGTTGATAAACAATTCTAGAACCCCTAGGAATACCCTAATCATTGATCCTTAACCTCGAGAACCCATTTTCCTCTATTGAATTTTCGTGAATTTTAATACTCTGCTGTTAGGTTGAAATTCGGTCTTACACTTTACTCTGTTTTGCTATTGCTTTATTTTCAATGCTCTGTTTTTACATTATGTTTTTATGTTTTGTTTTTAGCACTCTATTTTAGCATTTCATTTTCACCTAGTTTAGACTACTACTCATTAAATCGAATCCGGCTTAGATTAGGACAAGTAGATTACATCTTGATTGCTAGTTACTCTCCCAGTGGATTGACACCATACTGTCCTGCAATTGATTACATAAACAGTAGGGTATTTGAGAAAACACCGTAAAAACCTGTTTATCAAATTGGCGCCGTAAAAACACAGTCAAAGACATTAGGAGTTTCTTGGGACATGCAGGATTTTATAGGCGATATCAAAGACTTTTCAAAGACTGCTAGGCCTCTAACTCGTTTCTTTTGCAAAGAAGCAGATTTCATCTTCGACGAAGAATGCCTCAAGGCTTTTCTAGAACTTAAGGAAGCCTTGGTAACAGCACCGTTCGTCCAAGCACCGGATTGGAATCTCCCTTTTGAGATAATGTGTGATGCTAGTGACTATGTTGTTGGAGCAGTTCTGGGACAGAAGAAGGATAGGAAACTTAATGTGATCTACTATGCTAGTAGAACACTAGATGAAGCTCAGGTGAAATACGCCACTACAGAAAAGGAATTGCTTGCAGTCGTGTTCGCCTTTGAGAAATTCAGGTCCTATCTGGTTGGCTCGAAAGTTATTGTGCATTCTGATCATGCAACTCTAAGATACTTGATGAAAAAGAAGGATATTAAGTCTAGACTACTTAGGTGGATTTTGTTGCTGCAAGAATTCAACATTGAGATACTCGACAAACCTGGGATAGAAAACGGTGTTGCTGATCACCTATCGAGGATACAAGTGGAAGAAACCCTCCCAATGAACGATTCTATGCCTGAAGAACAACTGTTGAGTTTTTCCATCCAACACTCGACCATGACACTCGAGCACCACCTGCTCGAGTGTCAGGCCCACAGTCAGAAAAGACGTTTCTCGATCGGATCAAAATTTGTGGGAACTTGTTTGCCATGGTATGCTGACTTGGTTAACTATTTGGTAGGAGGAGAGCTGCCTAAGACTCTGAATTATCATCAAAGGAAAAAATTCTTCAGGGATGTAACACAGTATTTCTGGGATGAACCATATCTTTACAAGCAAGGGTCTGATGGATTATTCAGAAGATGTGTCTCAGAAGAGGAAGTCAAGGGAATATTGGAGCACTGCCATGGATCTACTTATGGAGGACACTTCGCTGCGTTCATAACGGCACAGAAAATTCTTCAATCTGGGTCATGGTGGCCATCGATTTTCAAAGACTGCCAGGAGTTCATATCTAGGTGTGATTGCTGTCAAAGAATGGGTAGTATAAGTAAGAGGAATGAAATGCCGCAGAATCCAATCTTGCAAATATAAGTGTTTGACTGTTGGGGAATCGATTTTATGGGACCATTTAAGCCTCTTTCTTTAGGCAACAACTACATTCTGGTTGCGGTGGATTATGTCTCAAATGGGTAGAAGCTATTGCAGCTCCTACAAACGATGCAAAAGTGGTGCTTAAGCTTTTCAAACACATAATATTTCCCAGATTTGGTGTACCAAGAGTTGTGATCAGCAATGGAGGGTCCCACTTTGTTAACAAAGTTTTTGAGAATTTGCTTAGAAAGCATGGGGTTAAACACAAAGTGGCAACTCCTTATCATCCTCAAACCAGCGGACAAGTCAAGGTCTCTAATAGGCCGATTAAATCGATTTTGATGAAGATAGTTGGGCTGTCAAGACGTGATTGGGCTGCCAAATTAGATGATACTCTTTGGGCCTAAAGGACTGCTTCCAAAACACCCATTGGACGCACACCTTTTCAACTACTCTATGGGAAGTCCTGCCATTTGCCAGTAGAGCTAGAGTACAACTCGATTTGGGCAACCAAACTCCTGAATTTCGATATCAAGACAGCACAAGAAAAGAGGCAGATGGATATACATGAGCCAGAAGAAATCAGACTTGAAGCATATGATAGCTCAAGAGCATACAAAGATCGCACAAAGGCAGCTCACGACAAAAAGATCCAGCAGAAAATGCTTGCTGTTGGTGATCAAGTATTTCTCTTTAACTCAAGACTCAACCTGTTTCCCGGAAAACTACGATCAAAGTGGTCTAGTCCGTTCAAAGTACTACAAGTTCTACCTTATGGATTTACTGTGAACGGTCATAGAATTAAGCCTTATTTGGCCAACTGCATGATTCCCGAGGGAACATTGGTTCTGCTCGATGAGCCGCCTCATCTCCAATGAATATGAAGAAGTCGAGCTTGAGACTATAAACAAGCGCAGTTGGGAGGCAATCCCAAAGGTATCCTCTATATATACATTCAATTTTTTTCGGCATATTTAATCTCCTTAAGTATACTTGTTACTTTTCATCTTTACTTGCATCTATTTCATCTTACATGCACTTGGAAGGTTTTTCGTACTTTTTCCAGGAAAGTGGGGCCCAAATAGGACAGGTGGGGTCGGAACCGACAAGATGGGACAACACTCGACCACGCCTGGTCGAGTGTCCCACTCGAGTGTCAGCCATCACTTGGCAGACTGACACTCGACCAAATCTGCTCGAGTGTCAAGCTCGAGCGTCCCGCCATCATGCCTATTCCTATGCCTTCGTGCCTATGACTGCCAAAAGCTGAGAAAGGAGAGACATTTACTCCGAAAAATGGGTTAATTTCTTTAATGCAATATCTTTTATATTTAATTCAAAAGATTTGATTTAATCCAAGTTCAAATTTTGAATTTGAAAAGATTTACCCTTTGTTTTTCCTCCTCTATAAAAGGAGGAGAAGCCTCTCGCCTTTCATTTACACGAAATACACTCTCTCTCTAACAATTCTCTCTAGTTTTTCTCTCTTTTACAGAAGCAAACCGTCTCTCTCTCTGCTCATCTACTACACTCGACCATACCAACTCGAGTGTCAAGATCGAGCGTCGAAGCACTTGCTCTTTTCCGATCAACCCTCACGATGACTGAGCGCAAAACCAACAAAGCTAACCTCCTCCGCTCTAGAGCCAAGAATAATGCTCGATTAAGAAGCAATCCTGCCCAAGGAGAGTCTTCTAAGGGCACGAACAGAACTAACAAAAAGGAAAAGAGGAGGTTAGAGATTCAATCTGAGAATGAGTCGGAGGAAGGAAGAGAGTACATGGATGAGGATGATATGAACCCAGACCTCGTTGAAGAGACGCTTCGTGCAGATGGATATGGCGATAGAGGGGCTGAAGAAGCAAGAGAGATAATCCTTGCTGGGAAGAAAGAGAAAGAGATGAAAGAGATGCACAATGCAGCAAGGGCACTCAACGATCTGCGGAGAATGGATTTCATAGGGACCCGCTATCCATGCAAGGAGGCATTAACCGCGATGGGAATAGCCAGAGATGTGGATCTCATGTTACAAAATTGTGGGCTGTCCACATTTGTGTCACATCCACAACGAGCATACAAGGAGGAGACTCTACAGTTTCTGGCGACGGTTCAGATCGTTCTGTATGATGCAGAAAACGTTAGTCTCCAAGAAAGGCAAGGTGGTGGTTACATTTTCTTTGCAATTAGAAGAAGAGATTATCGCATGACTTTCAGAGCACTTCGAGACATTTTCGAGTTCCCAAGAGCAGAGTCCGAGAACTATGGACCGGATTTCGATAGGGCAGAGCTAGATGATGTGTGGCGCTCAATAGCCTCAACAAAGAGCAGATTCTCATCCTCACGATCAAAGGCGTCTCTAATCTGAAACCCAGCCTTGAGGTACTTTCGCACAGTCCTTGCAAATCCCTTTTTCTCACGTTTTACTACTGGAACAATCAATCTAGGGGAAATGGAAATGCTGGTGACTGCTCTCAAAGACATCGTTGGTAGAAGGAGTGACGGATCCCCGATTATAGGAGATAGGAATGACGCTGGTCTAAACATCATTTTCGCAAACCAATTAGTCACATACCACGAATGGGCTAGAGATAATAGGACCGGAGGACGTGACGGAAAAATCACAATTGGCGGGCTTGTCACCTGCATTCTAGAAAGATGTGATGTGCCAATCGATGAGGCAGAATGGGCTGATCCTCGGTTCATGAACATCGATCACTTAAGGAGAAGTCAATTCTTAGATGCGGCCGAGGTGTGAGGTAAGCTCATCTACTCTTTCCATCACTTGCTTAGACCAAACGCTTTTCTACTCTTGCCAAACAGGGAGTACACGTCAATAAGGATGGGACAGAATACGGATTTTAATCCGCCTTTGGAAGCCTTATACGATCCCAATGGCCCTCAACAAAGTTCATCTCCAACAAACAGTGATGAAGTGGATCCTGAGGCATATTGCTTTGAAGACTACACGATGCCACCACGTCAAGGAGAGCCAATCTGAGAAGCACACAAGCACATAAGCTTGTTGCAAAAGATGAACAAATGGCTGATGAAGAAGGTGAAGAAGCTGACTGCAAGCGATGAAGCTAGAAGGCAAGAAAACGAGGATCTGAGTAGAAAAGTGGTTGTTCTAGAAAGAAACAGCGGTCCACCATCACCACCAACTTGCCCCAGACGAGCCTCTGTATCCACTGATCATGAAAGGCAGCAGCAACACGCACCAGCTAGACATTCTTCTGCAAACACCGCAACCTTCTCATACAGAAGACCTTTTGATGCAGCTGGGGCAAGCTCGAGCCAGCCGCTCGAGCAACAACCGATCGAGCATCCATCCAAACACTCGACCGAAACACTCGAGCAAGCTCAGCTCGAGCGTCAGAGGCACAACGACCACTACATGGAAATCATGCGGAATGTGGCAGCTGACTACTGAACCACTAGAGAGGTACCAAATCCCTTCCTTTCATTGTACATACCATTGCATATTTTTCACTTGACTTGCTGGTCTAGGATCCTCTTTCGGACTTTTATACACACAAGGGACTGTGTGATTTAAGTTTGGGGGATGGTTCTAGAGGACATTTGACTTTGTTTTATGTGATTCTTAGTTTTTATTCTTTGCATTTCATCATTTGCATCACATTTAAGGCATAGAAAAACCAAAAATATTTTTCTTTAGCATATTTTTCGATTGCATATCCCATAAGGCATAGAAAACCCATAAAAATTTGAAAAAAAATCAAAAAAAGCATCAGTCAAAAACAGAGTGTTCATTGCATTCATATAGGATTGAGTCTAGAGTTTCGGGAATCATCTTGCTAAAAAGACAGACTTGCTAGGTTGATTGGCTAGTAACCATAGTGAACTTTTGGACTTGCGTTTTTCCCTCTTGAACACTGATTGGTAGATCATTGACCTTTGAAACCAATACTTAGGTTGTGTCTCAAAAAGAACCAGATTCGTTGCCTCATAATTGAATTCCATTTTTTCCAAATTAGGGGCTTGAGATACATTGTATAAGATCCTTCCTTAGGTTCACCTAGCTAAGTAAAAAGAAAAGCATAAGATGAATATAGAATCATCCTTCTTACAACTCAGCTCAAATAATATGGTCTAAGATGAACGGGGACTGTGCGTAAACCCGTACCTTCTTGTGTTCATCGATGAAACCATTCGATACTGCCTAAGATGGACCGGAACTGTGCGTAAACCCGTAATTTTTCGTGTCCTATTGATAAAGCTAATACATCGATGCCTAAGGTGAACCGGGACTTTGCGTAAACCCATACTTTTTCGTGTCTCATTGATAAAGCTGAAAGCTAATAAGAACGAGTAGGAGTTGAGAAGTGATCGAAAATGCTTAATCCATAGTGACTAGCTGAATTTGAGGAAGTTGAATCCCAAGGTCTTTGATCAATTGCCCCTCTTTGCGGACTGCAATTAAAAGAAATAGGTTTCGAATCTTAGTTTCTTAAGGGTCCAACTAAGTGTTAGGGAATATTCGGTCTTTATGCTAAGCCTTGATGTTTGTAGATTGTGGTTCTTACAAAAGAATGAGGGTTCACTTGTGGATTACGTTTTTTCAGCTTGATAAGTTGTTTGTCTAAGTAAGATGTTCCCATTGTCAGCAACCTCTCTTCCTTCTTAGATCTATGCATATTTGCTTGAGGGCAAGCAAAGACTAAGTTTGGGGGAGTTGATGTGTCTGCATTTTACCACATTTTAGGGCCATTATTTAGCATGTTTTGCATTCATACCTGCATTATTATCATTTTTTTAAGTTCTTTTAGGCATAATTTGCATACTTAGTGTTGGTCATTGCATACATTGCATAAAACGTATTTTTAGGCACTTTTTGGAGCTTATCATGGAGTATTTCGGATTACAAGAAGACTAATGAGGAATCGTCTGGCCTAAAGTTGAAGTTTAGGATGTGATCTAGAAGATTTGGCACTCGAGTCTGACACTCGAGCATGACAATCGACCATCACTTGGTCGAGTGGATTTTCGGACCAGAACATTGACTTTTGACGGAGTTGACTTCTTGGGCTTCTTTGCGAAAAAGGCTCATCAATACCCACTTGTGCAAGCCCAACAACTATTTTAGGCCCTTTTCCATTTTCTTTTCTTTAGGAATTTTTCTTTTTTTTTCTTTTCAAGGAATTTTCCATTTTTCTTTCTAGGGAATTTTCTCTTTTTCTGTTTAAGTAATTTTCCTTTTATCTTTAAGACATAAGATCTTTTGTTGATCTATAAATTGTACTAGACTTTCCAGTTTTAATATATCATCTTTTCTAGCAAAATTTCGACTTCTCTCTCTAAAAGAAATTTACGTTTGATTAAGGTCTTATGTTTGATTAAGGTCTTAGATCTCTTTAATTTAAGTGTTCTTAATGCTTGCTTCTTTCTGATTAATTGAAATTCGATCTCTTGGTGAATCCCCCCCCCCCCCCCCCCCGAGAGGCGTTTGGGGAATCACTTAAACATGCTTAAGTTGAGATAACATCTCCTAGCTCAAGAGATTGATTGTCTAGGGTGTTATTAGGCTATGTAAGGTCCATACTTAAAGCCTCTTGAACTTCCAATCGTTGGGCGAGAGTCAAGTCAGGTTGTCTTTCAAGAGAGGTCTCATTGCACGAGAGTGAATGTGATTACTTTGTGATTCCTTGCTTAGAGGTCATCTAAATAGGTTGATAAACAAGTCTAGAACCCCTAGGAATACCCTAATCATTGATCCTTAACCTCGAGAACCCCTTTTCCTCTATTGAATTTTCGTGAATTTCAATACTCTGCTTTTAGGTTGAAATTCGGTCTTGCACTTTACTCTGTCTTGCTATTGCTTTATTTTCAATGCTCTGTTTTTACATTCTGTTTTTATGTTTTGTTTTTAGCACTCTATTTTAGCATTTCATTTTCACCTAGTTTAGACTACTACTCATTAAATCAAATCTGGCTTAGATTAGGACAAGTAGATTACATCTTGATTGCTAGTTACTCTCCCAGTGGATTGACACCATATTGTCCTGCAATTGATTACATAAACAGTAGGGTATTTGAGAAAACACGGTAAAAACCTGTTTATCAGGGGGATCCTTTACCTTAACTTTTACTCTTGAATAGAGTCGTGTTTCGTCGGTACGGATGGTTAATTGGAAGAAATCGACGATGATAATCAAACCAAGATGTATTCCTAACATGCTTCAGTTAAAATGCATATGTCCCCCAAAGGCAATACGGATAAGGTAATCTCCCATGTGTTGTCCAACCTGATAACATTCAATAGGCAGGGAAGTCACTTATCGTCCACATAAGCACCACCTTCATCGTAAAATCTTTTTGGGTAGAACAATTATATGCTTGAACCCCGTCCGTCCATAATTGTTTCAGCTCATGAATCAAAGGTTGCAAAAACACGTCAAGAGACTATTTCAGATGATTAGGACCAGGAACAAGTAATACTTAGGAATACAAATTATTTTTCCATGCACATCCCCGGAGGGAGGTTATAAGGCGTGAGGATTACTGGCACAAAGAATATTGTCTACCAGACATTCCAAATGGACTAAAACCATCGGTGCATAGAGCAAGATAAACATTCCTAATATTCCTTGCAGAATTTTTGTGTACTGTATTAAAATGTTTCCACGCTTTTGCATCTGAAGGATGATTAATCTCTTCATCAGTCTATGAATGCTCTGCATGCCATCTCATAACAGCTGATATCCTCTCCAACTGATATAACCTCTTCAACCTATCAGTTATTGGCAAATACTACATCCGTTGATACAGTACCTTCTTACGCCCACTATCTTGTGCCTTATATATTGGTTTCTTACATAACTGACATTCTTGTAACACATCATCATCTTTCCAATAGATCATACAAATATCTATACAAACATCAATGGTTTCGCAAGGCAACCTAAGACTATAGAACAATTTTTGCGTCTCATAATATGATTCAGCACACACATTATCTTCCGGCAAATACTCTTTGAGCAAATCAGTCCACATATTCATGCATGACTGAGATGAATTACATTTTTTTTTAATATTCATCATCCTAGCTGCCAATGATAATTTAGACAGACCTTCTCTACATCCCTCGTAGAGAGGATGGTTTGCAGCATCTAGCATGTCATAAAATCTTTTTGCATCTAAATTGGGTGCCTCAGAAACTATAGGTTGATCAGTATTAGTTTCCTGAAATGCATATGTGACCATCTCATGCACCCTATCATGCTCTACAACCCCATGAATCTCATTATGATAACCAACATCATGCAAATTACTTGATTCACCTATATTAGCATCAACATTCTTAAAATTACTACTACTTGCTTCATCATTCCCAGCAACACTATCACCTTCCCCATGGTGAAACCAAATGTAATAATGTGGTGTAAATCCTCTATTTAATAGATGTTTCCAAACAGTTTCTACTCGGGCGAATTTCGTATTTTTGCATTTACGACAAGGACATAACATCTTACCCGATTCAACCGTGATTTCAGTTTGAGTAGTCTGGTGCATGAATATTTATGTTCCGTTCATAAACTCCTTTGTCACGATTCTGACAGCATCTCTATGCATATACATCCACTTCCGTTGCTCGAATATATCTCCACCAAAAGATATTTTTTGGATTTTTTCCCAAAACCGCTTTTTTTTTTCTTCTCTACCAAGTTTTTTTTTTTGTTTTTTGATGTTGTGATTTATGAAGAGAGCCTTCCACCTTATATAGGCAAAAACTTAACGATGATTTTACAACTTCTCGGAAAATACGAGTAATTTACAACAAATATACCTAACCATAAATATCTAATTTGAATTTTCGTCTTTAAATAGTTGTAAACAAGTTAGTCGTAAAAGAGTTGCAAAATAGAGACGTTTTAACAATGAAATTTGTAATTTAACAATGCCTTTACAACATACAATAGAATTTTATTTACACCATTTATGTAACACAAAAAACATGTTTACCTAATTCATATTTCGTTTTTAACTTGATGTAAGAATATTGAAGTCGTAAACGAGTTGCAATTTAGGGACTAATTAACAACGCAATGTATTAGAAATGACAAAATGTTGTCAAAACGTCGTAAAATCCCAACTAGGTTACAACAAAAAATTTCGTTGTCCGTTTACAACTCCTTTACGACGAAATCTCCAAACGTCGTAAAGGAGTTGCAGAGACGTCCTAATTTTATAACGTCCCAAAAACGTTGTAAAAGTTGGTCCCTAAACTAATGTTCTCTTGTAGTGCAAGTTTTAGCTAAATTATAAATACTATAAACTAACTAATTTTCTTTTTAATTGATGTTTCTTGAAACTTTGTAAAGAGAAAAACTGGAAAAAAAAAACCTTCTAAATGTGAATAAAAAGCTTAAAGGATCACCAATTCCAATTGGTAACGAAGAAATGACAAATATGACATGTTTTTATTTTGTGCCTGAGAAAATAATAGGTGTTGACTAAAAAATTTGTTAGTTTCGAGAAAAAGTAGGTGAAAAGAGAAGGTAGCAAGTTTGGAAAATAAGAATATCGATTCAACATCTTATCAGATAATCACACTTTGGAGAGAGAGAGAGATCCTGTTTCTTATTACTGTCTATTTTTTTTGTCTACTCGTTGTCTGTTTTTTTGGTCTTTCAGTTCCTTGTCTTTTTACTCAATGTATGATTTTTCTTCTATAAATTCACAAACGATTTAAAACATCCACGTGAAGAGATTATATATATATATATATATAAGTTAATAATTTTTTCTAGTCTAAAATTAGAGTGCGACCTTAAAGTTTTAATAAAAAATGTGTTGTAAGTAAATGAACTGTTAGATCTATCAAATAATAGTCGATTTCATATAACAAATGAGGGAAAGTAAATGTTGTCATTATACTTATAATACAATAGATACCTATATAAGTGAATTAAATCTATATATATGTATATGTGTGTGAGTTTGGGCGTGTTCAAACGTATCAATTGATGTTGGTCATCATGTAGCATATGGTCCTTATTTGGATGTGACATATTTGTTTTCCCACAAGAGTGGATGCGAATTCCATTTATATGATTATCTATATTACCATCAAATTAGAATTTTCTTTTGATGAAATGTAAGATTTATTTATCATCAAAAAAGTAAAAAATAAAAAATATTTATAAAAGGCAAAACAACTGAAAAAGACTTTCCAAAATAATAGAATTAACAAGTTAATCTAGATTCAAACCAACATTTCATCAATCCTTCAAATCTATGAAGAGTTTTGTAAGCAAGAGAGGAAATACGTTTTCTAACTGCTTTGCCAATGATTGGATCAAGAGTAGAAGAAGAAACCCAACCTTTATTATGAATTTCTCCATTCCATTCACGCCAAATATAGTATATGATCGTATGAAATGTCAGCTTGACAAGAGTACAATCCAACATATTAAAAGAAGAAGATATCCGAGAAACACAATCTTCCCAATCGAAGAAGTATCAAAATATCCCTGAACTTACCAAAATCTTCTAGATTCTTTAAACATCTAATTTGCGTTGACTTTCTAATTAAATCCTAAACTATTGTTGACTAAGCTGAAATCACTGCACCGTTAAGTGATGTAACAGACCTGATAATTATTGTTAATTTATGTTTGTTAATTTCAACGAAGCGTTTTAGTGTTTAAAAATTTGTCCCAATCACTGTAAAAATATTTACCTTTCGCTAACATTTTCTCACCATGAAAAACTTAAGAAGTCGAGTCAGATGAAAAATTCTCTGACGGACCATGACAAAAAATTTATTCAGAAAGTGGAAAAATATCACTCAGTTTTGATGCTTGATTTTTACTCTTCTATTAATGTGCACAATATAATAATGTTATCTCTTAGAGAAATAAGATAATGACTCTTCTAAAGAGGTATCAAATTCTTTTTTGACATTGTTTTAAGAAAAGGTAAATCAAGTTTGTATATCATAATTTAGTGGTTGAAAATTCTACCTAAATCTAATATGAGCTCAAATTTTTAATTCTTAGCCCTTGGGAACTTTCATTAGTGTTGTTTCTCTTAGTTAATTTTATAACAAAATCACAAGAATCCAAATACAAAATCATATTGAAAAGCAACATAGTTTAATTTTATAGAAAAGGTTTACAAAGATAAACCAACCCTAAATTCAAAAAGATATCAAACAAGATTGAATCCAAATCCAAATCTCATAATCCTTCTTTCTCGTTTTCGGTTTGATGAACTTCTCTTCCCAAGTCACCAGATTTCTTCACTCAGTCCGCCAGATCTCTTTCCTCAGTCCGCCGAATCTCTTTGATGTTGTCAAAAGTTTTGAGTTGCTAAGATTTCAAGTTCGAGATTCAATAGAAGAGCAGGAGAACCAGGGTTTAGGATGGATCCGTTTTAAAATCAAAATGCATAGTTTCATTAACTCGAAGTTAATTAACAGATATTAATAGCGTTAGTCAAGTCTGTTAAGTCACTTAACGACAAAGTGATTTCAGCTTAGTCAGCAAATGTTTAGGATTTAATTGGAAAGTCAACAACAATTAGATGTTTGAAGAGTCTGACTAAAGTTGAAGGTTTTTTCTACCTGCTCAGGTAAGTTGAGGGTTATTTTAACATTTTCTCCTTCCTAATTTGGTGTAATCAAGCTGTCAAGAAGACAAGAACAAAGCTCCATCCAAATAGAGAAACTATAGGGACAAACAAAACATAGATGATTTCTGGTCTCATCTCACTCACCACAAAAAACACAATGTTGAATTTGTCCCCAAAGTCTCATACGAGATCTTGTAGAGAACCTATCTCTGAAAGCAAGCCAAGAGATGAATGAAATCTCGAAACGTCTTATGAAAACCAAATGACTAAATGCCATGAAACCGAAGGCCGAGGAGACCGTAGTTGTTGATAAGTTCTTGAAGATGAGAAGAAGTCACAAAATTGCGAGTCTGAATGTTTCCAAAGGTATATATCACGACCCAGATCCACAAAGGGAAAAGGACCATAACGGATTAAGTCAATGGTACCTTCAAAACGCCTTTCTCCAGCAGCAGAAAAAATCCAACCATAATTGGTAAAAGCATTAACAACTACAAAATCACGAGATAAGCCAAGATAACGAATTCCAGAAGGACCCATGATATCAAAAAGTTTCCGAGCTAAAGGCCAATTATCAAACCAGAATGAAGCTTCCAAGCCAGATTGAATCTTCACCTTTATGAAATCATAAGCAATCTTTCGTCGCTTCAGGAGTTTTCTCCACATCTAAGATCCTTTTCCATTGTCCTTAACATCCCAAAAATATGAGTAGAATCAAAGATAATGACGAGTCCAAGAGACCCAAAGGGATCAAGGAGAGAATAAGAGACACCAGATTAGATGAAGACTGAACACACGATAAGATAGCCAAATAAATCTAACACCAAGACCACCTTCACGTTTGAGTAAACAAACCTCTTCCCAAGAAACTTTAGCCTTGGAAGTAATATCAGGACTGTCCAACCAAAGAAAAGCGGCACACAAACTCTCTATATCCTTTAACCACCGGCTGGGAATCTTAATATGGAACACCAAAAGTTGGTAAGACTGAAAATTATAGACTTGCAGTCTCCCAGCAAACGATAAGGACTTAGAGGTCCAAGAATTTTATTCAACAAAGGCTCATAATCACTTATAAACATCTATTTAGTCTTAAGAGGCAATCCAAAATATTTAATGGCAACAGTTCCACTGGCAATACCCACATCAGCTATGGAAGTAAATAAGGCAGTAGAGACACGACCAACATAGAAGATGGTGGATTTGGACACATTAATCCGCAAACCAAACAGATTACCAAAATATGTCATCACTTTAATAACACCTTGAAGAGACCTTACAGAACCATATGTAAATACAAAAATATCGTCTACAAAGCTGAGATGTGTGAGATTAATATCTTTGCGTAAAGGGTGGAAACCAAAGACATATTGAAAATCTGCTCGATTAAGCATTTTGGACAACACATTATTAGTAATCACATTGAGATACAGAGAAAGAGATCATCCTTGGCAAATACCTCTAGCACACGAGAAAAAAACCATCAAGTTCTTCATACACAGAAACATAGAAAGAAGTTGACGAGATGCAAAGATAAATCCAATGAACAAACAAGTCATGGAGCTTCATTGCTCTCAGAACTGAAATCACGAAGTTCCAACTAATCGTATCAAAGGCTTTAGCAATATCCAGCTTTATAGCACATTTCGGAGAGATATTGGATTTGTGATAGTTTTTCACCAATTCAGAGGCAAACAAAACATTCTCAAGAAAAATTATTTGCTTTACAAAAGCCCTTTGAGATGGTTAGCTAGAATCTTTGATATTACCTTGTACAAAAGGTTACAACATGCAGTCAGACGATAATCCTTCATTTCTGATGCAGCAAAGTGTTTTGGAATAGGAGTTAACGCAGTAAGATTGACTCTATAAGGGAGGAAACCAAAAATGAAGAAAGATTGCACTGTTGTGATAAAATCTCTACAGCCAATCGACCAAGCAACCTTGAAAAATTCAGCGGTGAAACCATCGGGGCCATGAGCCTCATTAGAAGGCATTGAGAAAATCACATGCTGAATTTCAAGAGGAGAAATGGGAGATACACGTTTCTGAGCAGAACTAGAAGAACAATAAAAATCCACAAGATCAGTATTAGTTGATAGAATTTCCTCTACCAAATTTAAAATTGAGAAAAATAAGAGACAACTTCTCTTTTAATATCAGACTAAGAAGTAAAAGTAATACGTGAGGCATAACAGAGAGATTTAATAGAGTTTTTTTGCATTGTGGGATTGAACGATTCGATAAAAATAATCATTATCCCCAATAAAAAGCTATTTAATACTAGAAATCTGTATAAGAAATTGCTCCTCAATCTTAGCAAGATGATGCCAACTATTGGAAGCCTCAGCATCCAAATAAAGATTATTAGAGTCAGGGCAGTGAAGAGCTAAGTCTTGAGCTTGACAAAGCTTCTCAAAGTGGTCTTAGTTCTTGAAGGAAGATCTCCATAGTACGATTTATTAAGCTCTTAGGGGATGGGCTTTAGCATCTTTAGTTTGCGATGAAAAATATGAAGAGCTGATCTTGAATGAGACAAGGGAGGACAACAATCCCAAGCTTCATGGACTCTAGGCAAAAACTGGTCATGCTCAGCAACAAAATTGAAAAATTGGAAAGGGCGGCGATATTCCAGAATTGGTGGGGAAGAGAGTCGAACTAAGTATAAGAATGATCCATTTCCGCAAAACCACATGCTTGTGCAGTTGTTTAAAACCACACATGTTCAAACAAAATAGAGATCATGGCTTCCTAGAGGAAGCTTACTTGGAGGTAATGAGGTTCAAAGGAAAGGTAGGATCCTTAAAATGAACATTAAAAAGAACGAGAAGCTTTAGTGTTACCTTCCTTAGTCTTAATACGAGTGGAGCTTCATACTTTAGGACTTAACACCAAATCCTGAATTTCACCTTCTTCCGAAACATCCTCAAGGATATGGAAACGTGAGGGAGTGCTAGAGTCAGAAGGACTAGCATTAGTAGACTTATAATCACCATCACGATAACTAGGAGGAGAACAATTTGATTTACAACCAGTCCGCCAAGATTCAGTACAAGCAAGAGTAGAGATAACCAATTATGAAGAAGAATGAGTAGTAAGTGAAGCAACAAAAAGAGGATCCTTAATCACATCAACGGCATACTTCAAAGGAACATCAAATACAGTCCCATTATGCTCAATAACAGATCCATAAATCATTGGAGAAACCTAATTTAGAGCACCAAATTGCGTCGGAGAGGATCTTTGCAGGATACTAACATAATTTAAATTTCAAGAGTTACAAGACTTCGATTCATGTTCCTACTTAGTGCATATCGAACATTTTCTAGGAAGCCAAGGGTAAGAAACTGAGACTTTAGCTTCAGGAAACTTTACTGCATGAACAGTTGATGTTCCTCATATTTTGTTGGTTTTGTCTATGTTTTATTAAGATTTCAGGTCAAAAACGTTCGGAGTTGGAATCATGTTTGAGGGTGGACTTTGGAGAGGTTTGAAACATTTTTCGTCGTTCTCCACGAAAGGAAGGACCGATCGATCTATCAAGGATCGATCGATCAGTCATCTCAAAGGATTATGCGCACGATCTGAAGAACGACTTGGTTTCTGAGAAGATCGATTCATCATCCAAAGGGATCGATCGATCGCCTAGTGCTCGATCGATCCAGCCTTTCGCAGAAACCTAATTTCGCGATTTTCAGCCCTTGTTTTGGGCCCTATAAATACTCTTTTTTTTGGAGAGCCGTCTTTTTGATATTGAGAACGAAATTTCACAAAGTTTTGAGAGTTTATAAGCTAGGAAGAAGATCTCTTCATACTTGAGAAGAATTTATGAATCCTCCTTATTCTTTCTTTATGCAATTTCAATTTCAGTTCATCATGACTTGCCAACTGTGTTGTTCTATTTCTGAGTAGACCTTAGATCGGATCTAGGGATTCTAGGGTTTTAGAATTCACTGTTGGAGAACAAATAGGATTGATTAG
>JAKUCM010005075.1:0-54167 GCA_023374145.1 Lepidium sativum
GAGAGATTATAAGGACTTTCGGGTCTTTACCCAACTATTTGATTTATTGTAAATCGCCACCAATATTTTAGTTTTTAGTTTGTCTTTTGAGATTATATTTTACGAGATCATCCTTCTTAGCTAAAACTTTGAAGTACAGAGTTGCGATGCATAGCCGGCCATAGCATAAGTCATTTAGGCAAAAATTTTGGGTCTAAAAAACATTATTAAAGTTTGGATCCTAATATTTTAATGAAAGTATAGTGTATACTAAGACAGTTTTTTCCAAAAAAAAAAAAAACGTCAAGGGTGTAATTACGATTACACCCTTGAAACAAAAACTGTTTTTCTTATTCTATTTTTTTCTTCTTCTCTGGTTAGTTTCACAAAAGAAAAAAGAAAGAACCTATAATGTAAATTGTCGTCGTTAACCTCTCTTTCTTTTCTTTGTCAACTTACTCAACGTGTTCTTCGTTTTTTTTTCATACTCGTTGTCTTCTTCTTCATCTTGTTCTTCGTACTCGTCGTCTTCATTGTCATGTGTTGTTTATTTATCGAAGGTAAGTTTCTTCTTTTCTTCTTCTTCTTCTCCTCTTCTTCTTTTTCTTATTTTTCGTGAGGGCATTTGGGTTTAGGGTTGATGTAGACATTGGGTTTCTCGATTTTGCGACATTTGGATTTATCGATTTTGCGACATTTGGGTTTTTGTTTTTCATCTTCTTATTATGTGTCAAGTAGAGTTAGTCTGACGTTTGGTAGAGTTAGATTGTAGTGTGGTAGAGTTGGCTTGTTGTGTGGTAGAGTTAGGTTGTAGTGTGTGGTAGAGTTAGATTGTAGTGTAGTAGAGTTGGATTCCGTGTAGTAGAGTTAGTATGATGTTTGATAGAGTTAGATTGTAGTATAATATAGTTGGCTTGTAGTGTGGTAGAGTTAGGTTGTAGTGTGTGGTAGAGTTGGATTCTGTGTAATAGAGTTAGTCATATAGTATGGTAGAGTTAGATTGTAGTATGATATAGTTGGTTTGTAGTGTGGTAGAGTTAGGTTGTAGTGTGGTACAGTTAGTCTGATGTTTGTAGAGTTAGATTGTAAGATTGTAGAGTTGGCTTGTAGTGTGGTAGAGTTGACTTGCTTGTATGGTGAAGTGTAATAGAGTTAGAACTGACGTTTGGTAGAGTTTATTTACCTGTAATGGAGTTGAGTTTTTTAATGTTTATCGTTTGTTTTCTTTCATCTTTAGATATAACAGACAAGAAGTACCCGAAGAAGTTTCTCACGCACGGTGTATCGGTGATGAAAAATCGAAGCATCAACCATTTCTGCAATCTTAAAAACGTCAGTAATATGATCAATGGTATTGTTAAGGATGTATACATAGACATAAAGGAGAACACTTGCGTTGACATTTTTCTGAAACTAGCAAACTCCAACTAGAACTTTAGAGGGAGGCATATACAATACATGTTGATGAATCAACTAGTGACTAAGAAGATGTATGAGATTTGGGTGCTGTTTGGGTCTCGGCCTACGAGGTTTTCTCTGCATGAGTTTGCGGAAATAACGCAGCTTAATTTTGGTAACTTCAAGAAGGCTTCTAATGTGGCAGATGAAGCCCACAAAGAACTTTGGGAAGATATTGGTTTAGGGGTTGGTGAAGGCCCTAAATGAGTAGAGTTGAAAGACCTCTTGGGGAGATGTAGAGGGTGGTCTTTCGAGAAGAGGAAGATGGTGAGCTTGCTAGTGGTTTTGAATGTAGGAGTTTATGGTTGCCACACAAATAGTAGGCTCCCTTTTAGTGCTGCACAATTGGTTGCATATTTTGAGATGTTCGAGAGGCATCCATGGGGAAGAGTGACGTTTCTATAACTGATCAAATCCATCAAAATTGCAGCTTACAAAAAGGTCAGTAATTACACTTACACGGGTTTGTGCACGCACTTCTGATATAGACATTTCAGTCCATCTCCATACTCCCTGAAAATTTTGGGGAGCAAAGAAAAGGTGACGTCCCCATTCTACGATGGATACCAATAAAAAAACAAACCATTGAACCCGAAAACATGGTGAAGTTGGAGCTAGTAAAGAATGAAAAGGTAAATTTCTTTTGTAGTAGATTTGGTTTAGGTGATTGATAGAGTTCATTTATGCATAGTAGAGTTCATTTACGTATAGTAGAGTTCAACTACAAGTACAGTGGAGTTGATTTCAAGTATAGTAGAGTTTAATTTTTTCAAGTACAGTCGATTTGATTTCAAGTATAGTAGAGTTCATTTATGTGTAGTAGAGTTCATCTATGCGAAGTAGAGTTGATTTACGTTTAGTAGAGTTATTTATGTATGGTAGAGTTCATTCGTGTATAATAATAAATTGCATATTCTCGTCTACCAGGTACGTCTTAAGCAGCTGAATATACAGCCTCTGGAGATAATGCCTCTATGGCCAAACGATATTGCAGATCCCAATGTGGACACCATGCTTGGAGACATACTTGCCTCCAGGCTAGATGAATCCGCTTGGGACATAAGTAATAAGAGGAAGGCATATGCTTATGTCGAGGAGAGGATGAGCAAATGTAGTGCTAGTTCAAAAAGAGCAGGTGAAGAAAGGGAAATAGAAAAAAAAAAACAGAAGGATGACTCCAAGAAAGAAGAGGAAAAACACAAGAAAGAAGAGAATAAGAGAATTCAGATTAGGATGGATGACTCCACTACCATGCATGTGTCGTGAGAGTCGTTAAAAAGAAAAAGCGGAAGGCAAAGGAGTCAAGTGCATTGCTTGACACTCTTAGAGATATGATCAGAGCCTTTGAAGGGATGAGACACGATCAGAACGTGTTAACTGAACGTATATATCATCTTGAGGATAGTATGTTGGATACCAGGGAACATACCACAATGCTTGTTGAGCGCGTGAATAGGCTGGAGTGTAACACCTCAGACAATACAGCCATGCTTGAGAGGATTCTTAGGCTGGAGGAGACCAGAGCGCAACCACAAGTTTATAGCCTGGCTGAGAATGCGGATGAGGGTGGAGGTCAGACAACTCCACGACATCGAACTCATGAACATGTGAATTGTGAAGATGTTGTAGAAGGCGATACAAACAATACTCTCAACTCCCCTAATAATAAGGAACTTAAATCGGTACGTAAGGCTCTATTTGAATGAGACTTACTCTGATTGATTTATCATATGTACCAACAAACATTACATACATATTTGCACGAACATAAACATAAAGTTGTGGGTTATTAACTTTGGTAGAGTTTATATATGGTTTGGTCGAGTTATGTTTAACTCTACTAAACAATTATTGTGTTCAAACAATCTCTACCAAACAATAAAAATGAACTCTGCCACTATTAACAATTCTACCATCTGTTAAGCTACCATATTAGAGTTACTATTCGCATACACCTCTGTGGGAGCGGCCTACCCTGCTGGACTCGGAGTCGGAGAAAACACCAAGTGCATGTTCAGGTGTTGTGCGTAATACAATTAAACTGAAAAATGTGTATGCTCACCTCGATGACACCCAAGTGTCCCCAACCAGCACTAAACAAACCATCCCACCGGACCAGGTAATTCCGTTATAAACCATCCCACCAGCCAGCATTTTTCATATTTTTGTAGAATAAATGGGTTATCCGGAGTCAGGAGACATCCGACCCTTTGAGCCCTTTATCACGGGTTGTTAAGAATCCAAAAGAACCGTCAAAAGAAAAACCACCTTACGATGTGGAAAAAATTAAGCCAGGAATGTCACAGTTTGACGTTATAAACCTGGTGGATACTCTTGAAAAGGGTAAACAAACACATGAGGAGTTAGTCTGTATGGAAAACGTGTTACTGAAAGAGACTCGGGCACAAGTACTTGCTAAGAACCAGGTACAATTCATGTTCAAGTATAGTAGAGTTCATTAACCGTTTAGTAGAGTTAGGTTTTAGTTTGGTAGAGTTGGATTCCATGTAGTAGAGTTAGTCTGACGTTTGGTAGAGTTAGATTGTAGTGTGGTAAAGTCGGCTTGTTGTGTGGTAGAGTTATTCTGACGTTTGGTAGAGTTAGATTGTAGTGTGGTAGAGTTAGCTTGTTGTGTGGTAGAGTTAGTCTTACTTGGTAAAGTTAGATTGTAGTGTTGTATAGTTAGGTTGCAGTGTGTTAGAGTTGGCTTGTTGTGTGGTAGAGTTAGGTTTTAGTTTGGTAGAGTTAGATTCCGTGTAGTAGAGTTAGTCTGACGTTTGGTAGAGTTAGATTATAGTGTGGTAGAGTTGGCTTATTGTGTGGTAGAGTTAGTCTGACGTTTGATAGTTAGTCTGACAATTGGTAGAATTCTTTCTATCTTATTGTAGAGTTCATTTACCGTTCTTCTTACAGGTATCCCCTTTCGAAAGATGTTCCATTGTCAAGCGGATTCATAAAAACCGTTCATTCTCGGATTGTCTATCATCATTTTGGTCAGATTACAAAAATAAAAAGTACTTCGGTTACGCGACTATGTGAAGCATCAATTGTAAGTACCTATTTGAATGTGATGTGTTGCATACGAATTCGTCGATTATTTACAAATGTGATAAATTATGTAGAAAACTTACGGTTGACGGGAACTCAAGTCCAAATGTGGATTTTTTCTCCGCTTGATCGCCCCAAAAGAGAAGTGGCATGTCCCTCGATATGGTTGGCTACACGATTACGTAAGTTTAAGTGTATTTTGACGTAAAGTTTACTGTAGTAGAGATCAATTAGAGCACTAATACAGTTATGTTCTTACAGCATATTGGCTACGAGATGAATCTCTTTCGGAAAAGGTTGTTGCAAACTCCAAGCAAATACAGGAGTAATCAGCTTGCTTTCCTATAGCCATTGTTTTGTGGTTTTTGGTGCCACACGTACAGAAGGGATTACGTGGGAAAGGAAGATAATTTTATGTGGTATGGTGGGTTTAAAGATGTATTCGACGACACTTCACCCACATTCTGTGCCACTAAGAAGCAGTGGATGAGAGACGTGGACACGATCTACATCCCTCATAATATTGACAACATCCACTGGGTGGCCGTCGAAGTTAATCTCAACGAAAGGAAGATTCACATATACGATCCCGAACCATCTTGCACTCCCGCTGCTGTAGTGATAAAGTCATGCAAGTAAGTTACTCAAATTCAGTATAGTAGAGTTCATATACATATGTGGTAGTGTTCATTTACTCAAATGACGTTTGGTAGAGTTAGATTGTAGAGTTAGATTGTAGTGTGGTAGAGTTGGCTTGTTGTGTGGTAGAGTTAGGTTGTAGTGTGGTAGAGTTGGATTGCAATGTGGTAGAGTTGAATTGTAGTGTGGTAGAGTTAGGTTGTAGTGTGGTAAAGTTGGTCTGACGTTTGGTAGAGTTATGTTGTAGTTTGGTAGAGTTGGATTGCAATGTGGTATAGTTGAATTGTAGTGTGGTAGAGTTAGGTTGTAGAGTGGTAGAGTTGGTCTGACGTTTGGTAGATTTAGGTTGTAGGTTGGTAGAGTTGGATCGCAATGTGGTAGAGTTGGATTGTAGTGTGGTAAAATTAGGTTGTAGTGTGGTAAAGTTGGTCTGACTTTTGGTAGAGTTAGGTTGTTGTTTGGTAGAGTTCATTTACATGTGTAGTAAAGTTCATTTACATGGTTCTCATTTTTTGTAGGGCATATGTCGTGATGATTTCGAAGATGATCAACACAATATAAGATTTGACAACACATTAGCGCGGCTCAATATAAGATTTGATAATTTTATGAGAGTAAAGACTCAACATAAAGGTGGAGACTTCACTTAGTGAAAGAAACCACTTAACCCACAAAAGATGACCCCGATCTCAAGTGTGAAGAAACACCAACTTGTTGTGTTTCTACACTAACAAGACTTGATAAATCTGAGACTATTATCGATTAGCTCGGCTTTACCAATAACACAATGTGTAGGTTGGATCTAGTCCAAGCAAAGCATCACAACACTTAGAGTTTTTGTGCTAAGGAAGTCATGGATCTAAGAACCATTCATCTAGAACTTAAGAATAAATGAACCAAAAACAAGAGAAGAGTTTAGTGGAGAATTTAGAAGTGATTAGGTTGAAGAGGACTGCCATAAGGCAGCCTCTTACACGAGCTCTACTCGTGAAACTACATTGAAGCTACTAACATAAACATAAAATAAATGAGAGTGCTTTTAATCAACACTTCTTTGTATTTGATTTTGGATTAAGGGAGAATTGGAGAGAAGACTCTTCTCTTATTCTTCTTCTTCTTTTGAAAACATCTTATAAAAGTCAAGCTTGCCAACCGACAAGACTACCTCATTAAAAACCTTATAGAGAAAACCACGTGGGACAAAACTCTTCTAGGAAAAAAAGAGTATATCTCATTGGTGGTTTGATGTAGCTTGACCCCGATTTTTGAGTGACTTTGAAACCGGCACTATATTCTTCCATGTGATTTATTCCTTAGTCCTTCTTTACTTTGTTTCCCTCCTTTTGAACCTCTTGTTCCATCTAGTGCTCTTCTTTGAGAATTACTACACATTTCTCCTTCTCTTTTGAACCTCCATCGTGAGATTCAAAGAGAAAGTTTAAAGTATATGATGTAGCGTTTTAAGAAACACTTAAATGATATTAAAGAGATCAAATAATAGGACTCAAAGCCAAAGATATGAACTTTATTTTAACAACTTTAAAATTTGGAAGAAAATAAGAGTATATCATTTTGGAGATCATAGATGGTTTTAGACACTTCATTTGTTTGGCTTCAAAGCTTTCCACCAGCTAGCATCTCCATTTTTGCATTTCACCTTAGTCACCTACGGATCCACCTTCTTTGTGTCAGCCATTTTGTCTGCCTCTTCATGTTTTTCCGTGTTGACTAATTTGGATATATGGAGTCCAAAGCTTTGGTGGACCTCTTGATCACGTACCAAGCTTTTGTGTACCTTCTTATAGCTTCATTTGAAGCCTTCAAACCTCGTCACTTCTCCTTTGAGAAAGCAGCCAAATTTTCCCACCACTTTTATTTTTGGATCTGTTTTTTTTTTCGGTTTTTTAGTTTTTTTTTTCTTTTTTTTAAAGAGTTTAACATTCAATGAAATACAACAAGAGATGGTGAGAGGTTAAAGAATAAGAAACAGAGAGAATAAAGGGAGAATTTGTGAGAGTAATGAGAATAAGCGGAAGCAATGGAGAATGGGAGAATAGAAAATTTCGGCTCAAGAGTTCATGTGGACAGAGTTTTGCTCTGTTTTCTTGAGTTTTTATGGAAGCTTTACCTGCCACATACCTAGCCAAGAACACCATTGAACTACAAGAAGTTGCTTTAATGGCTGGTTTAATCATGGACCGATGGAAAATTGATTTATCCACCGGTTTACTTCTTGAACTCACGGAATAACAAACTTCAAGAGGTTTCCCGTGAGCTTTAGAGATCAAGATTTAGTGGAAACCAAACTCTTGTGGCTCTGATACCATGATAGTTCTATGAGAGTAAAGACTCAACATAAAGGTGGAGACTTCACTTGGTGAAAGAAACCACTTAACCCACAAAAGATGACCCCGATCTCAAGTGTGAAAAAACACCAACTTGTGGTGTTTTTACACTAACAAGACCTGATAAATCTGAGACTATTATTGATTAGCTCGGCTTTACCAATAACAGAATGTCTAAGTTGGATCTAGTCCAAGAAAAGCACCACAACACTTAGAGTTTGTGTGCTAAGGAAGTCATGGATCTAAGAACCATTCATCTAGAACTTAAGAATAAATGAACCAAAAACAAGAGAAGAGTTTAGTGGAGAATTTAGAAGTGATTAGGTTGAAGAGGACTGTCATAAGGCAGCCTCTTACACGAGCTTTACTCGTGAAACTACATTGAAGCTACTAACATAAACATAAAATAAATGAGAGTGATTTTGATCAACACTTCTTTGTATTTGATTTTGAATGAAGGGAGAATTGGAGAGAAGACTCTTCTCTTATTCTTCTTCTTCTTCTGAAAACATTTTACAATGAGTATATATAGAAGGAGATACAAGAGAGAAAAGACAAAATAGAAAAAGGAAAAATAGGAAAAAGGAAAAATAAGAAAAGGGAAAATAGAAAAAAAAGGAAAAATAGAATTGGAACCATATCTTGGGACAATCTATTTTTTCTTTTTTTCTTTTGAGTTGACTTTTCCTTCTTTCTTTCCTGTACGTTGACTTTTCCCGTCTCGTGTTGACCACGTACTACGGTACATGAAAACTTTCCCGCGGTACGTGCCTCTCGACCCGATGGCCATTCCGTGGTCCGTGACCTTCGACCGTTGACTTTGTGGTCCAAAACGTTGAGTTTTCCAAGAATATCCCTTTATGACCTTTTCTTGATTCCTTGATGATTTAATGACCTTTGTGGGTCCTTAAAGGCCATTTTCCTCTTTCTTTGAGCTCCTTAAAATGGTTTTCGGCCTTGACTCTCCTTTGATCTTTCTTTTGACCTTGCGGTCTTCGGCCTCTTAGGCTTCTTCCCTCTAGTCTCTTTGATATAAACTAATAACATTGTGTGTGTGACTAAGGGCGTGCCACGTAATAAACGGTCAAGCGACTATGGCGTGTACGTTATGAATGATCGAGTGCATGGCCATTAGATGCAACTTCGAAGGTCTTTCTGGCGAGTACGTCAGCTTCTCTCGGCTGAAATACGCCATTGATTTTAAAGAAGAACTTCCTATAGAATCAAAAATTTCTTCTGGTGATCAACAATATGCACACGAGTGTGATAAGAACGTCCTCATCACAGCATCCCAAGACCTCATGTTGGATTGGTAGATTTGATAGTCTATGTATAGTCTTAGAGTAATATATATTTGTATAGTGTTAGAGTAGTGTATATATATATATGTAGTCGTACATGAATATATTAGTTATGGACAACTAATTTACTATCCTATTCGAAACCATACGTGATCTAACTCAGAACTAACTCTACCACAGAAAGACGATAGATGACATAACTCTACCACAGAAGATAGAGTTCATTATTTAGTATAGTTCATTTACAGTATGATAAAGTTCACCCACATTTTGTGCCACTAACAAAGAGTGGATGACAGACATGGACACGATCTACGTATTAACAACATCTAAACAGTTAACAACTTCTACTAGCCGTGGAAGTTAATAATGTTTAATATACGACACGATCTCCAAGATTTACTCATTGTAACGATTAGACTATAAAGTAAAGGGAAATTGAAGAGTCAAATCGTTATAAAGAACCTTTCAATCGTTATAAATAACTTATTCTAAACTCTCCATCTTCGCATTTGCCAAAAACGTTCTATCTTCACCTTTCAATCTTTCAAAAGCTTTCAATCTTTCACAACCTTTCAATCTTTCAAAAACTACAAACAAAGGTAATAGTTTGTATAGCTTGATGCTTATTTGTATATCTTGATGCTTGTAAGCAACGTTTGTATATCTTGATGCATATTTGTATATCTTGATGCTTATTTGTTTTCTTTTGGACAGATGGATTCACCAAAATAAAGCATCGTTATTCGCAAGGCACATATGATGGACTTACCGAACACTGCTTTGACGAACATCATAGCTAGATGTGTACCAGAAGGACTTGATGAGATTTACAGTATCAGGCTCGTGTCGAAGGATTTTAAAGAGCTATGCGATGACAATGAAGTTCTCAGAAATATAGATATACGTTACGTCAGACTAACTCTACCACACTGCAAGCCAACTCTACCAAATGTCAGACTAACTATACTACACGGAATCCAACTCAGCCACACTGCAATCTAACTCTACTAAACGTCAGACTAAGTATACTAAATCGAATCCTACTTACCACACTACAACCTAACTCTACCACACTACAAGCCAACTTTACCAAACTTCAGACTAACTCTACTACACATAACCCAACTCTACCACACTACAATATAACCCTACCACACTACAAGTCAACTATACCAAACGTCAGACTAACTACACGGAATCCAACTCTACTACAATACAATCTAACTCTACAAACGTTATACCGACATTAAACTCTATTAGGAAGATTAACTCTACCATGGCGTAAAATTAAGTTTATACCTTTAGACCGAATCGCTTGCTCATTGAATCAGCAACGTGTCGAGGAAGAACAGATGGCCCAATTCCACCTATGAATTCCAAGAATAACCTTCCTAAGACTTCCGTAGACGCTTGTCGTGCACGACCTGATCTCTCTATAACAGAACAACTATGTTTTCCCTATAATTCCGGACAAAGAAACATCCACTGTTGTCGACAGGTGAATCTCACACTCTCCACTGATAGTTTGGTACCCAACATTTCACATCCAACACTATCTTCGATGAAGCAACAACATCGAAGTCAAACCTCTGTAAAACAGAAAGAATCTTTAGCCTCGTCATGAGTTCTATTTTTCATGAGTATCGTTGCCCAACAACCAAGGCGAGTGCTGACATTTCTATGTCCAAATACTCAGCATTCAAATCCAACCTCATTGCTTTCTCTGAGAGGGCTTTTCTTCTCTTCTTCCTTCGATTTTCTATGAACACTGATATAATCTTCATCATCCGAGCTTGCGTCATCCATATCATCGCAACAGTCGAATCTGAATTCCATATGTTCGTCCTCAGCATGTTCAGTTTCATGTTTCACATTATCCAGTATACACTCATTCTTTGGTCCACCTATACTAAACACCGGATCAACTATACTACACGAAGGAGCAACTGTACTACACCTAGGGTCAACTCTATTATACGAGGCATCATTGTTCTTCAATTTACAATGGAATTTCTCGTCACCATTTCTCCAACTACACTGACCGTTTTCAGGGAAACTCAATGAAACGCGAGATCTAGTGGAAATTTCGACACGTAGCCGCATTGCTTCTTTACGAAATCGTGAAAGAAACACTTGCAATTGTCTATCATTACTTACAATTACAGGGGGAGTATATTCTGGTAGTGAATGAATGACTACATTTGGCATGTAGCTTAGTTTTACCTCATGACAATGTTCATCCAAACCAAAATCAGCATAGACCATCTCCAGAAATTCATCGAGCCTTACATCTTCGACAATGCTTCTAATCCGACACCCGTAGGACTGGTCCACCGAAAAAATCCATCGAGTTTCATTTAAACTCCAAATCCCACAAACCAAAATGAACTGATCCATAGATCCAAACATAAACAGAAAAAGCAAATGAGCTTGAAAGAAGTAAAGGACCTTCAAGAGAGCTACAATGGCGTCACTTATGGAGGAATCGGTTGGATGCGTGACAGATGAGCTAATAACTGAGCGGTAAATTCGTAATTTAAGCTCTACTACGAAAGTAGGCTAGGTTTTCAAAATTAACTCTACCATACTACACTATGTTCGTGTGGTAGAGTTGATTAGAGCGCAAACATCAACTCCATTACGCTGGAAATCTAACTCTACTAAGCACACTTCAACTCTACTACGCTGGAAATCTAACTCTACTATACACGATTTTTCATTCATGTCAACTCTACTAATCATACTTTAACTCTACTACGCTGGAACTCTAACTCTATCATACTGCACTTTGTTAGTGTGGTAGAGTTGATTAAAACGCAAACATCAACTCTACTACACTGGAAATCTAACTCTATTAAGCACACTTCAACTCTACTACGCTGGAAATCTAACTATATTATACACGATTTTCCATTCATGTCAACTTTTACTAAGCATATTTTAACTCTACTATGCTGGAACTTTAACTCTACCATACTGCACTATATTAGTGTGGTAGAGTTTATCGCTTACGTGACAAATTTCATTAATGACATTTTCGTAATTACTTTTTTTTTCTTTATTAAGAAATGGTAAAATGGTATATATAAAATTAAAAAAAAAACTATTGTAATAATAACAAGCATTTGTTTTATTTCAATAATTAATACTTAATTTTTTTAATTTAAAGTTTTGTTTTTACTATTGTGTAATAATTTTGTTGTTGTTGGATCGAGTCTCATGGAATATGATATATTTGAGTTTGGATCAGTGGCTTTCAAAATTTGGATTTTTAGACTTCGGAATGTGTTACCTACGTTAATGTAAAAATTTGACTAATGTGAAACAGAAATCTTCAAAAAAAAATTTCATAAAATGTTTTAAAATTGTGGATCGGTAATTGCTAAAATCTCGAAATATAAAAACTCATCCTTGAAAATAAGATATGGACAAAAAAAAACAGAGCGCCATTATCGGTAGAAGTTGTGGTTGTTCCTTGAAATCCGATTTTGATTCTTCCATTTGGATCCGATTCTGTCTCCCACCTTCTTCAATATTCGACTCGTTACTTTCTCTCCCTCTTCTTTTTATTGTAAAAAGATTCTCTTATCGGCTTTGTGGATGAGATTCTGGATAAAACAATCATCTATTTCTGAATAATCTAAAGAGGACTCTGCTACAACTGGGGTTGTGAAAAACTTTTGTCTTGTCTGATTTTCTTCTTCTCCAGTTTTGTAATTGGTCAGCGAGGTAATAAAGGCCATACCTTTGATCACCGTTGTGAAGAATTTGGTTGAATTTTTTTAGCTAGAGGTCAATTAGGGTTCCTTTGTTGTTGTCATCATCATATACCAAATCGGTGGTTATCTTTAATTTACAATCCTGGCGATAAGTGAATTGAACAGAATTCCAAGAGGTCCATCACCGGAAAACAGCGGTTTTGATTGTGTTGGTGGTTTGGAGTGCTTAATAATCCTAATCAGGGCCCTTGATATGGGGTCCTGCTTATCTTCTGGAGGAGGAAACCGGAGACCTCTCCATGGTTCTCCTCATGTTCCTGGACCTGGGAGGAAGAGGAGGACTAACAAGAGGAAACCCAAATCTTGTAGTTCCTCTTTCGACAATACCAGGGAACCATTTCTTCACAGGATTCCAGGAAGATTGTTCTTGAATGGCTCTACCGACACCGCCTCTCTCTTCTCTCAACAGGGCAAAAAAGGGCCTAATCAAGACGCCATGATTGTCTGGGAGGTGAGTTTGCTATTGCACCACATTTGTTGTGAACGATCGTATTGTTTCATTTGAGACACAAAGAAATGGGGCCCTATGGTGTTTAGATATGGATTCTAGATGTTTTTCGGTGCTTTCATCTATAGCTCTTATTGCTCTGAGGTCTTGAATATACTTTTCCTTTCTTTTTCTCAGTTTGTTTGCCATCTAGAGCTACATGAACAAATGTTTTACTTAACAAGGTTCGTGTCAAATGGATTAGCTAACAAAAATTCTGCTTTTTTAGATGTTATTGTAGTGAACTTCAGCTAGATATGGTTTGTTTTCTTAATGTTTCTAGTGTAGAGATCTCTAGTAATCCTAATTGCTACATGTTTTTTAAATGTTCAGAATTTTGGTTCAATGGCGGATACAGTCTTTTGTGGAGTTTTTGATGGCCATGGTCCATATGGTCACACTGTCGCCAAGAGAGTGAGGGATTTACTTCCTCTCAAGTTAGGCTCTCACTTGGAGTCCTATTTGTCCTGTGAGGAGGTTCTTAAAGAGATCAGCCTCAACATTGGTGATGGAAAAATCTCTGAAAACCTTGTGCGTATATCTGCCAATGGAGAATCCCAAGTTTACAGTAAAGGTTCCGTGAATAATCAAGATATGATTCAAACACTAATAGGCTCGATTGTTAAAGCCCACAAATTTATGGATAAAGAATTGAAGATGCAAGTGAATGTTGATTGTTTTTGTAGTGGAACAACTGCAGTAACCATGATCAAGCAGGTAGTTGGACCAAAAGTTCTGATGTTGTTTCTCAGTTTGTTGCATATAATTTTTTGCATTCTTTTTTATTGTTTGTTTCTTGGGGTATTTTATAGGGTCAACATCTTGTTGTCGGAAATGTTGGGGATTCAAGAGCAGTTTTGGGTACTAGGAACAAAGACAATAAACTTGTTCCTTATCAATTAACTGAAGATCTTAAACCCGATGTTCCAGGTAACCTCTTAAAGCTTATTTTGTTTATTTTTGTACCATCTTAGAGAATTTAGCCAAAAGAATCTTTCATTAGTGTTGAGCTCTCTAGAAATTACAATGTAGGACATATAATGGAACTTCAGTTTTAGAGTCTGCATATGTGAGAAAGTCTAGGTTATCAATATAAAAGTTATGATTTTTCTTGTTCACAGCGGAAGCAGAAAGGATAAAGAACTGTAGTGGACGTATATTTGCTCTTCGAGATGAACCAAGTGTTGCCCGCCTGTGGCTTCCTAACCACAACTCACCTGGTCTTGCTATCGCTCGTGCTTTTGGAGATTTTTGCCTCAAGGACTTTGGTCTCATTTCTGTGCCTGACGTGTCCTACCGACAACTCACTGAGAAGGATGAATTCATTGTCTTGGCAACTGATGGGGTAAGAGAAATCCTAGTGTTTCTGAATAGTTTTAGATTAATGAGCTCATTGTCTAAAGAAACCTAGACTTCGGTAATAAATCATACAAATAAGTGTTTGCTAGATTTGGGATGCATTGACGAATGAGGAAGTTGTAGAAATTGTAGCAAAAGTCCCAAAACGATCCTCGGCAGGTCGAGCCGTGGTGGAGGCTGCAGTGCGGAATTGGAGATGGAAGTTCCCAACTTCAAAAGTGGATGACTGTGCCGTAGTCTGCCTTTTCTTTGACTCTGAACCAGACAGATTGTCAACTGCTTCTTTCTCAAAGGAAAAACGCATCAACAATGTATCTACTGCATCTGAACCAGACACACCATCAACATCAACTCCAAACTCAGGAACCGAATCGCCTGGGCTCAATGGAGTCAACAGGATCGAAACATGTGCGAGTCTCCGAATCAAAGAGTAGAAAGATTGAACAGAGGCAGGAGCTCATTGTCTCTTAATGCTCTATGTTTCTGTCAACAGTTACTGTTTTGGTTATATACTTGGATGAATGAGTGCACGTCCGCTTGTGTATGACTGAGTGTATATATCTAAACTTCACTTATTTTATTTGTTTGCTACAGTGTCTTCATTCTATTGTTAATAAACTTAAGAAGCTGCCAATTTGAGTTCGTCGTACCAAATTTTATTTGTTGGAAGAATACATCAGGCCTTTTTGAGTTGTATTGTTTTGAGTAAATTTGATTAGTATAATAGTGTTAAGATATTGTATTGTTTCATTCTTTAGTTGGTTTCTGTTTAGTGTCATTTTTGTCAACTCATTATACTTTTTTTTCATTTTTACTGCATTAATATAAAATTTTCCAAATTTTTTAAAAAAATCCACATATCACAAATTCTTTTATATAAAATGGATGTTAGAATGTGATTCGACCTTTGTCTAATGTCATTTGTTTTGTTATGTTTCAGTCACTCTATTTGGGGTATTTTTCCAGTTAGCAGAATCATAGAGCAATATGTATAAGGACGTCTATGGAAGAGGCAGAGGACAAAAGGTTCTCAGACAGAACAGGTATCTGTTCTCAATCCTACAACAACAAAAAATGGATAAGAGCAATATCCAGTGCCATTATTGCAAAAGAATATGACCACAATAAACTTATAATATGATAATTAGCCAAGATTCAAGTAAACTTATATATCTTACAAATTAACTTATCTCGTGTATTAGCACTAATTATTTACTTTTCTTCTGCTAAACATGATATTACTTGATAAAGTATATTCACAGATCTAATATTAGTACATAATAATATTACAACAGAAGAGTTAACCAAAAACCGTACATATATTTATCTTTGAGTATACATACAACAAAGAATGAGTAGTTGTCTATGTAAAAATTTACATGACCCGAAAAGCCAAATCACAGCCACAAAGGATCAAATGAACCAAAAATCAAAAACCATTTATCTCCTTGTTAGCAAAGCTATGAAGTAAAAAAATGGAAAACACAAATTAATATCGAGAATAATGTTACAAGTGTTCCGTTCACCACTGGAGAAGCTGATATGAGATTGTCTGCTCCAAGATCGTAAGGCCCTCCTGATGAATCTTTCACTTTGATGCTTGTAGAACCTAAACAAAAAGACAAAACATTTGATGTGTTTAACTTCTGTTTTGATCATTCATCTGTTATCTTAACTAGTTCTTAAAGATTCTTACAGTTGTGGTCTGTCCATCCAATGACCTCCCTCTCCAGATCGTATACTACTAACTTGTTTGAAAGCACCAAATCTATACCAAGTTTAAAGTCAAAATACATCAAGTGCAACATATAAGAGACAAAGCCTCTGTTTCGTACTGTATTTGCTTTAAATGCTATCACCTAACATTATCTGTAAACATTTCTTTTGTGGCTAACTTGACATATGACAAAAATGATTGCAGAGTAGAAGCACTTGAAGTTCTTTATTTGTGTTGGAAGAAGACATGTAAGTCTATTTACTTAATAGTAGGAATTGAATTTACCTCCCAAAAGGATTACATCGGATCCATCCTCAGCAGTAAGTCCACCAGATTGCCAACCAAAGCAATACATGTCTTCCTGTTTGGGAAAGAAAATCATTCCTTACTGTATGAGACAATTCCTATTGTGGATACTAGATAGTTCTACACAATAACACCAACTTAAACTATGCTGTTTGAATCTATTTAATCAAACTCATTCAGAGTACGAATATTCTGTCCAAATAAACACATCAAAGTGGAAATTGACTTACACGAAGTGAGAAAAGATAGTCATGCGGATAAACAGTCAGTTTGAGTGCGTCTTCAAAATGAAAATTGACTACCGGAAAAGCTTTATCTGTGCTGCAAGTACAAGGAAAAATATATATGGACATTCCACATTTACAAACAAACAAAAGACAAGAAGCTTATATAAATCCAGATCCATGCTTCTAGGTACTAGTATGTCGGAACAAAATAAAGATCTTGTTATTTCCACAAGACCTTTGCACGGGAAACAGTGAGCTTGAGGTAAAAACAAAAAGAAAAGGTGGACAGACAATTTGCGTTATCTGTAATGAATGTTTACTTAAGATAATTTTAAGTGTCCAGTGTTATCAAACAATGAGGACTGCCTGAAACACAGAGGCAAGGAACAGGAAGCAAGTCATCTTTTAATTTTATTGATAAGAAGGATCTTTCGAAGCCATTAAACGAGAACCAGACGAGAATGAAGCAAAAATGCTTACAAAGGCAATTCATCTTACTTTGAAGTGAAACTGAAACATGCAAAAGTTTCCTGTACCGTATGCAGTTTCACAGGTTGTCGAGCAGTAATCTATATACAGAAAAGACCGTGTAAGAAATTGTGATTATAAACTAGTTATGAAGAGTGAAAAGAGTTTCACCTTCTCAATTAGTGAGTCGTACAGATTCTTTGGTAGGTAAGCTAAAGTTGTACCACTGTCAAGGATGGTTCCTCCACTCTCACCAGCACTAGTTAGACTTGTGGGAAGGTCAACAGGATCACCATCCACATCTAATGCCTTTAACATGATGTTGTAATGTGCCCTAAAATTATTGGATAAAGTTATTACAAGAAAAAAAATATTCAAATTGTATAAATTGCAGAAAAAAATGATTAAACCTTTAGACACAAGCATAGGCGAGAAAATTCTTTCTACTTCAAAACATCGACTCATTGGTACATCATCATCAGACCGAAAATAATCACAAAACTATCAAATTACAGCATATATCAAGAAAAGTGCTCAAGCAAAAGTCTATTTATCACCTAGAATAAAATTTCACACATTATAAGCAAGACAGAGAGAAGGTGGAGACCAAATAGGTCCTTCCAGTAATTAGAAACAAAGACTCCTACTTTAATCTCCTAACTAAAAATGAATGACTCCAGATTATCTCACTTACTGAATAGGAACCAAAGGAGTAGTGTTTACTGCAGGAGATTCCACTTCCCCAACTGCGAAAATTCCACCTCCATTCCTATTGTCCAAGCAATGTGAAAATATTTTCTTTACACTCCCTGCGTTAGCTAGTTGCGAAATGATAGAGGTATTTGATTGTCCAAAGCCCATAATGCCATCAACTGCTGAGTCAGTTTGTCCAAGCTGTCCAGATTGATTACTTCCACACCTGTCTCAGAAGAAATTCTTATGATGAGATTAAGACACAGACAACAAGTATGCCAAAGGGAAAAAAAAAAGCAAACAGAGATTTGAATAGGACAAGAATAAGTTCCTAACTTACCACATAACGATGAGTATTGACTACATTAACCAAAAGATGGAGCTATCAAAAGTGTAATGCTCTGCTCACCCGAATATCACTTCATGCGAAAGGGGTGCAGTTCGAAGATTTCCAGTAACTCGATCGAGTGTAATGTTATCCTTCACGAAATCACCATCACTTTGGCTCCCATCTCCATAAACCACGTGATAAGCACATGGCTTATTCGGTGCGCAAGGCTCCATTTGCGTAATTAGTGAGCAAAAATCATCTTTACAGTCAAGTTTTTTCGATGTCGACGAGTCTTTAGTGTCATACAATGATAGAGGTATCTGCACAGAAACCAAACAAACATACATCTGAGATTCTGAACTGTTATTTCTAAAATTAAAGTTCGGATAAACACAGGTTAAAAAGAAGCATACACCAAGATCAGTTTTCACAGGACACTTGGGACATGGTGCACAATTAATCCAAAGTATATCACTTCCTGTATCAACTTGAACATAGTAAGCCTTTGGTGGCGATCCAATCTTGATTTTGGTGAAGTATAAACTGAAAATAGATCAAACAGATATAATCTCGTAAGTACAAACACGAAAAATGTCAATGCATTCTCCTAAACTAAGCATTATTCCAAACGGGATTTGTGTTCCCAGATCAACACATTCAAAAATTTATGATTTGAAAGGCCAAAAAAAAAGGAAGAAGTCAATGTCGAGAAAAGAGGGATCTAGAAGAAAAACCCGATAGAGTCAGCGCGACTATCGCCACCAAGAGGAAAATGGACGCTAGAAAGCATACGACCGTGACGGAAATTGTCGTGAGATTTGAGCTCAGATAACTGTTTCTCTTTTCCGGCGAACTTATGCGTTACATTGAACACGAAATTCCCAGAAGCAGCTTGAATCACCACTATCAAAACCATTGCAACAATGTGTGATATTCTAATCAGATCCATCTCTGTTCACTTAGAAAAACCAGGTTGATTCTTATTGTCTCTGCTTCAGATTCGCCGAGACGAATTCAAATGTGAAATTTCTGATAGTTTTGTTATTTTTATTATTATTATCATTATTAATAATTTCCTATGATCGAAAATGATTTTCAAATATAAACCAAAGGAAGCAACAGAGGAAGAGAGCAAGACATGGTAACGAGAAGAGAGGGAAATGAAGCGAAAGCGACGCGTTTTCAACGGTGAATTTTACCTTTTCTCCGTATTTTAAAATTATAATTAAAAATAATTAAATTATTGAAGGTGGACTACAATCAAAAATCAAGTCCCGCTACATAGATTCGGTAGAAATCTGATTGTGTACCGACCTGTTGTCAATAATTGATTAAAAAAATATAAAAAAATCCGCATTCAATAATTCCTAGGCTTCTCATTTTACGTATGCTCTTCACGTTTTCCTCACTTTCCCATGATAGTCTCTTACTATGTGTAGTTAATCTGAGATTAAATTTTAATCTTTATACATTGGCTTTGTCTGGATCAGATTTTACGCTAGTTTCTGCTTTTCGTTTTTGAAAACATTATTTTAGCCAATCATAATTTTGTGAAAACAATTTTTCAAAACTAGTTTTTGAGAATTCAACGTTATTTCTCTAAAAATCAAAACCTACTTTTTGAATTTTTGCAAACAAAAACTAAAATGTAAAAATTAAAAATCTAAATCTAAATCTAAAAACCAAAAACTTGCCGAGGATAGGTGCTTTAGTGGTGTAATCACTTTACAAATCCTCAAGGCACCATATATCTAACTTTTACATATACTACTAGAAGCGAGATTTAAAAATCACTAAACTAGTTGACAAAAAAGACCAGAAACTGTATTTCCATTCATAGCCATTGTAAATTACATTACACATTCTAAACTTTATAAATACACTTCACTTTCCGCACTATATATTTTACAACGGTTTTATTAAATGAAGTATTAGGACACTTCACTTTCCATTTGTTAAAATTACCTTATACATTCTAAATTTTTTTAATGGTTTTATAAGGAATTAAACGTTAATGGCTATAAACAATTTTTTTGACAAAAATTACAGTTAACTTAAAAATGTATAATTCCAAACCATAAGTACATCAATAATAGATAAATTTGGGATTATACACTGCTTGATTGATTTTAATACTCATGTTTATTTGAATTTTTTAAGCTGTATTGTTTGAATATTGTTTTCCAAATATTATTTTTAATTTATTTTGTACTCGAATACTTGAATGCTTAAAAGTACAATACATAAAATTTTAGTAGGTGTTGACTTCAAAATGTTATATAGATCGGATACATTCAAAACAACAGTAATATCAAACCGGTTTTATCTATAGGATTATCAAAAACATTTTTTCCTTAAAAAAGAGTTAAGCAAATAAAAAAAGCAAGATATATTTTTTGAGCACACATATTTTTCAGTCTCTAAACTAAAATAAAAATAAATAAATAAAAGTATATTCGAGTATATTATTTTTTGGATGTAAAGTTGCTAAAATTTTTAATTCAATTATCAAGATTAAAAAGTAGATCATGAATAAATGATTTAAGATTAAAACTTACAATTCAGTATAGATCATATATTAGTTGTATCTTGTGTTTGTGTTATCTATTATTCATATGGTGATACCAACAGCAAATCTCAACTGCTTAAAAACCGAATACAGCGATGAATGAAATAGACGAATTCTATTCAAAGCCGGATTTGACTCTATAAGTTCAAAACATTTGAATGGATTTATGATTTTTAAGGGCTTTCAATTATTAAAAATTCGATTATGTAACTATGTAGAAAATATTTTTGTGGGGGTCGTAACAAAAAATTTTAAGAGTAAAAAAAAACTAAAGGGGCAAATGACTCTTAGTCTAGTGATCGGCGGTAAATCCACTTAAGACAGTTCATTTGCACAACTAGAGATCGAGTCCCTCGTCTACATTATGTAGGAATTTTGGCTATTGGGTCGGCCAGTTATGGTCCAATATAACATGTCATTGACCAAAAAAACTAAAGGGGTGAGTTTAAGATATTAACAAAAAAATTTAAACTGTTTTGGCAAATAAATGGGTGTCAATTGATCCTTTTAATTACATGGCAGCTCTGTCATTGGCTATATGTATATTTGATATATATAGCAACATTTTAACAAAAAAATCTAAAATATTTTTACAAATTTATAACTGTCAATTGACCCCATAATTATACGGTGGTCCTGCCACTCGCTATATATATATTTGATATATAGCAAAAATTTAAAATAAAAGATTAAGTTACCAAAATTATTGTGTGAATTTCAAAGTTTATAATATGATGTAAATATTAAATAGTTTTCTGTTTATGGGTTCCGAATTAATAACAATTCAATTATAAAACTACATGTACATTAGATATATAACAAAAAATTGATATATACGCAGAGAAAATATTAAATAAAAAATAAATAAGAAAATCATTGTATGAATTTCAAATTAAAATGATGTAAATATAAAACATTTTTTATTTTGCATGGAGCTCAAATATTCCAGATACAACTCTCGTTTGATGGCACAAGGGACTACTACGGTTTTGTAGAAGAAGCAAATTGTTGCAAACCTAACAGTCCAAAGTTTGAAAGACATTCTCAAACCTAAACTTATTGTGGTTTTAACCGAAGCAAAGGCAAAAGATCCAATAGTAAAGAAACAAGGTTAGACTATGACATAAATATCATATTTCTAAATGTTGGGGACCATGACTTGACAAAATGCACCACCACAACAAACACTTTTGAGTCTTCCTTTTTATATATACAAAGTTTAAATACATAAACCAGCTGAATACACAAATTTTGGAGAGATTATATCTAAACAAGAGAAGATATAATATACATTTTTGAAAGGACAAGAGTAAGACACAAATAAATGAAGATTCTCATAATTTGTTACCTCGAATCGGAAGATTGAAACCACCAAAAATGTGTATATGATGATTGCTGAGTTTCTTATAGTAATATGAACACCTCAAAAATAAAAACCGACCTACTATACCGGTAAGAGAGAATCCATAAGTAGAGGCGAAACCGATGACAAACTAAATAGCATAAAATGACACAAAGATAGTACACAGTACTTCCGAGAAATGGTAAAGTCAAAAACACAGTCGAGTGAGAGATGCCTCGATAGAACCCAAGAAAAGACCAGACCTTGATCGAGTCTTTAAGGCACAGACAAAGAACGCACCAACCTCTAAAACACAGAAATCAAACCCAAATGAGCACAACCACTGATCAAATTTGTAGAGAAAAATTAACGATCAACCTAGAGAACAAAAAAGACCCTAAACCAATGTCCTAGTCTAGCACCTCACCAAAGATAAACCAAGATCTAACCAAATACTAACCAACCAATGAGATCTAGGACAGATAACCTTCAGTCAAGAAAAGAAAAAAAAACAATTAGATTGCCTGCTAGTCTACTCTGATGGTGTTGTCTCCAACGTTAACTCGAATCTACAAGAAAGAGAAGATATCAGATAAAAGAAGACCAAACGATGTTCACCTCGTCGTGACTCTCGCCCACACTCGGAGCTCCACCTTGGGAGGATCCATTCATCGCCGCCTTAACAATGGAAGAAAGCCGGAGAAATAGACAAGGCCGAAGAGAACAAACTGGAGAAACCCAACTCTAAAACCGTAGCCGATAATGTCACTTTCTCAATAACCGGAGGAGAGACAAAAGGAGAGGTGACTGGTAGCAGTGAATTTGAACCATCGGCCGTCGGTCACCATTAACTTAGATCTAAAAAAAAGTTTTCAATCAAAATGATGCAGAAGACGCAGTAAATAGAGAAAGGAGACACACTCTTGAGTCTCTACATGTTTTATCTTCCAACTTTTATTCCTAGGAGAATCTTCTTGAAGCTTTATCTAGGTCATTTACAATTTACAATTTGAGAATTAAAAAAAGATCTAATCAATTTTATTGCTAAGATCACGTTATGATAATCTCAAAGAAGCCCTTAGGGAGATACATTCAGAGTCGAATATCTTGTAAGGAGGCGGAAAAAGTAAGAAAAAATACATTATATCTTAGGTAATCAGGATAAGGTTTGAAAGTAATAGATGAAGGTCTATATGTTAGGACAAAGTCTGAGACTAGATGAGTTAGCTTTTCTAAGAATCGATCTAAAGTAGATCAAATTCTTGGAATGGTCATTTTAAGAAACAATGTTCTATGTGACAAGAAAAGAATAACAATAGGAATCAACTTCAACAAAAAGGGGAAGCGGTTCCAGCAAAAGATGATACAAATGATCCTCTAATTCGTCTATTTGTTTTAGAGGTAAACTTTTCTATGGTAATGGATTTTTTTTTCCATATTACATCAAAAAAAAAAAATCTATACAAGAACTTAAATGAGTGCAAACATCGAAAAGTTATAATGACATATAATATAATATATGAGGTGAAATATATATTTTCACTTAAAAATATAGAGATAATTTTTCTGTTTTATAATATACACTATAGATGATATTTAAGATATATGTATAGTAATTAACAAAACATATGAAATTTTTTAAAATATCTTTGTATTATAATTAATAGTATTGTCAATATAAACAAAAAATATGGTTAAACTAGAAAAATTAATCAAAATTTTGATTAAAGATATAAAATATTTCAAAATAGAAAAATGTAGTTAAAACATCGGACGGGGAGAATAGTGTTTAAGATTTTTTAAATTGTTTTGTTTTGTATTAGAAATTGAATATTTTAATATATTGCATTATTTTCTAAATCGAAATTATTTAATTTAAAATATTACATAATTATAAAGAAAAATAAATGCGTTAGATGGGATTTTGTAATGAAATGTGTAAAAAATTGTTTAAAGTTAGATTACAGATTCAATGCGCACAGATCTCTCTGCATCGGAGCAGCTTCGCAAGGAATTGTTCACACGCTCAAGCTTTTCAGCTAGCGATTCTTTCAATGCTCTTTTGAATCGCAAGTATTTTCATTTTTCCAGATCCCTACGTTCTCATTTTCTCAGATTCGATCTTTTCCCAAAATTTTTTGGAGTTTCATCATTTTCTTCCTCGCTAAACAGATCTGTACTACTCTCGCTTCACTTCATGGGTTTGCTTTCAAACTCTACCCGCTTGTTTCTCGTCGTTACCATCTTCTTCTTCATCTTTGTTTCTGCCATCTCTGCGCAGGTATACGATTCTTTTACTCCATGGATGCTTTTCAAACGCTTTTTCAATTTGATTCAATTATATGCAATTAAGCTTTTGCTCCTTTACTAGGATTCGGTGGTTGAAAATGAGCGACACGAATCGGAAGGATCTGGTAAAGAGCTTGGCCGTCGTGGAATGGTAATTTAATCGCGATCTGCTTTTTGCCTTTTTGCTTTCTCTTATTTTTTGAATCTGGAATCTGGAATCATGTTGAGGATTCTTTATTTGTTTCCTTGTAGATTGGTACTGAACGAACTGGACTTGATGCTGGTGTAGACAATATTGGTGCTCTTGGATTGAACCTCGACCTTGATTCCACTGGCCCTGGTGTATTTGATGCATTGTTTTCGAGTTTCTCTATGATACTTGTGACCGAGGTTCGTGTCTTTGGTTTCCGAATTAACTGGATTGCTATATGTGTTGATATGGTTCAAACCTTATTGATTCCTAGTTGCTTAGATTCGAATAACATGTTAGAGTGTAATCTTTGCTTCTTAGTTGCACAGAGTTAAATAACAATTTTCAATTGATCATCAAGTAAAGAGTTTAATATTTGTTTGTTATCATATGGCAGATTGGAGATGAAACTTTTATAATAGCAGCACTGATGGCTATGCGACATCCCAAAGCTACTGTTTTATTTGGTGCACTTTCAGCTTTGTTCGTTATGACTGTAAGTGCAAGATCATTTGAATATTTCAATGTGTGTGTATCTTAACTAGTTTATTGTATTTGCTCAGAAATTATAGTACCACAAAGGGTCCATCTAATTGTTGTGATTCTCCTGAATTCCAATTAGATACTTTCTACTGGACTTGGAAGGATTGTGCCAAACTTGATATCAAGGAAGCACACTAACAGCGCTGCTACAGGTATGTAGTTATTTAATTGATATGGCGTGAGTGCAAAACTGTCACCACTTCTTTTTTGGTTTTCTAAAGATTTTGTTAGCTTATATATCTTGAGAGCGCTGTTCAACACTCTAATTTACTATAGTTTGTGGATATTGTCTGCTCGTAAAGTACTGACTGAAGCTTAAAACTTATCCAGTCATTCTTTAGTACGACTTCTATCACAATTTGTGACTCAAAGTCACCCAACTGTATATCTTGATATCTAAGTCACTATGAAATAAAATAATTTTGAGCTATCAAATAGAAAGATAGCATTTAAAACTGATTTTCTTCATGTTTTCTTATAATACAATCTTTCATATATTTATCTTCGCGTTGTTGTTGCACTTTATTGTAAGTTTATGGAGCTCCTTTATTTCTTATGTGAGTCTTAGAAGGATCTTACATCTTTGAACATGCAGTTCTCTATGCATTTTTTGGTTTGCGACTACTCTACATTGCGTGGAGGTCTACTGATTCAAAGTCAAATCAGAAGAAGGAAATGGAGGAAGTAAGTTATTCTCAAGCCACCTGTTCTGCCTCTTGTTATTTGCTTCTTTATTAATGATAGAGATTTTGCCTAAGGTTCATATTGGTCAGTCACATTCAAAGTTTTCAATATTTATCCATTCTCCGTTCCTCAACTTGTATATAGGTGTTTCGTATTTTGGACTGTCATGTTGTCTGACGTCCCATTATCTTTGGTAAAGGTTGAAGAAAAGCTTGAGTCAGGCCAAGGGAAAACACCCTTCCGCCGGTTATTCTCAAGATTTTGTACTCCAATATTTTTAGAGGTATCATTTCGTTTGGACATTTTGATGCTAAAAATATCTCTATTCAAGTAGTAAATTCTGTTTATTTACCAGTAATTTAGTAATAAATTTCTTAGGATTTGTACCTCTGTTTAGCTGACAATATTTGATATGACTTTGATCCTTTTCTTGTAACTTGGTGCAGTCCTTCATCCTAACCTTTCTAGCTGAGTGGGGAGACCGTAGCCAGATCGCTACAATAGCTGTAAGAGAAAAAGTCCCTTTGAATAATTGACCAGTCTCTGGGCTTTGTCCTTAACATATACTTTAAGTTGAAACTATGCTACTTTTGTCTGTTGTGAAGTTGGCGACACACAAGAATGCTATAGGAGTGGCGATCGGGGCATCAATAGGACACACTATATGTACATCACTAGCAGTTGTAGGAGGAAGCATGTTGGCTTCAAGGATCTCGCAACGCACAGTTGCAACTGTTGGAGGTTTACTCTTCCTCGGCTTTTCAGTTTCGTCCTATTTCTATCCTCCACTGTAGTCGTTTGCAAAGTATGCCAATATCTTTCTGCAACGTAAAAAAAAATGGTTCTATTGGAAATCGGTATTAGAGATATTCTCTGAAGTAAAGTGTTCTTGTTTTCCTTTTTGTTTACTATGTTTTTTGTACAAGTTCAATGACCAATCCAATCAAAATAACACCAATGTATTTGCTTAAAGTATAACAAACCTAATTAAGAAAAAAAAATTTTAACGATCTAATCCTGAAGGTGAAGTTCATGTTTGCTACTCATTTTATTGAAGTTTGTCCTAAGCTTCGATCTGAAACAACAAGAGATTTGTTAGCAATTGAAAACTCACCAAAATACATTATCCTGATAAATGTGATTTAGTTTTTGGATTTGTAATTCTGTTTCACAAAAAAATGCTTCCATTGTGACTTATTCCGAAAGATTACCAGTGAGTTCATTTATACCTACCGCAAGACATCAAGCAGCCACAGAAGGGAGTCAATCCATAATCCATAAATGTAAAAGAAAATGTTGCGTTGAACTGAAATGCTATATACGAAAACTAGAAACCAATATACTTAGGGTCTTATTGACTATAGTTTTCATCCCTTTAGAGAGTAAAATAATATTGTCTAGAGCACTAACACAAACTTAATTGTTCTATAATTATTATAACTCATTGTTATAGAAATCTAATTTTTTATTTACGGCCAAAATATATATAACAAAAAAAGATTATCTTTAAAATATAAACAACCTAAATACAATTAAAAACATAAATCTACAGCCCTAATTAATCAAACCAATTAAACCTTAAAGTAAACCAGTTTTAGGGCAACTAAACCATAAAACATCACTTCTCCAAGTATTTCAAATTTAATTATTGTGCAATAATAGGCTTGTAAACAAATCAACTTTCTATATAATAAAATGTAACCTTTTATGAAAAACCCTTATAATGATGTACTATCATTGGAGATTAGTATTTTGTTTAGAGAATTATGTAGGCTAATTTTGTCAAAGCATATAAAGGCATTAAAGATTGTGCTAAATTTAAATGGTAAGTGTGAGATCCAACTCTAATTTTTGGGATTCTATCTCCTAGTCCATAAAACCTAAAAATAGAAAAAAGAGTTGAACTAAAGAGAATAAATGTTGAGAGCAAAAAAAAAAAAAAAGTGGAAGTCTTCTCAACTTAACAACAAGACCTAATTTACTCTCATATAAAAACCATTTTATCCTGCACCGACTTGGCCTTCTCCGCTTCTCCAATCTGCAAACTTGTATCCCAGAGCAGGCTTTTCGCTCGCCGGAATTCATAGAGTCACTTAAGATAAAATATCAAATCTGATTTTTGTTTCAGAGTTTGAGAGTTCCTTTTTAAACATGTGTTCATTGTGTCTTGTTTAAGGATAATTTCTGATTAAATTTAAGCAAGTACGACTGGATCTAAGCTTTTTTTTTATATAGAGGACACATCCAAGAGGGCAAATGCACCGTCAGACCTTCAGATCTGACATGTAAATGCGTTGCTTGCTCTCTCCAAGAATCATCTGTGTAATCTGTTTGAAAAACCATAATCTTCTGGTTGCTTGTATGTGAAGATATATGTTGTAGAAGTTGTTTGAGCTTGCTTTTTTGCTGCATTTTTAGTCTATTAACCGGCCAATCAAGGCGTGGATGTGATCTGCGAGACTTTTAGTTTCAATTTAATTTGGCATATTTATCTGAGTATTGCAACATATTAATAAATATAAATATAAATATAAATACTATATAATCTTAAGAATTTTATGATTGTTGGAAAATATGATAGTTGTTTGAGTTATAATATGTAATAGATAAAGATATATCAAATATTGTTGTGTTGTGACATCTCGTGAGATATGAACATTCTAAGTGGTTAATGGAAAAGAAAGTATTTAAGAGGATGTTAAGAGCTGTCTCTTAAAAAGTAGTGACACATAATTGATATTTGGATGCGGGTCTGATTTCCTGCGGAAAAGAGATAGATGGTCTAAAGTGGGCTGACGGAACCCTTCAGCCCAAAAACTGCTGACGAGATAGGGAGGATCGAGCTATGGACTCTGGTCTCCCAACCGAGGGCTCTGAAGCCATCTAGATGATGGTTAAGCCGATATGTGTAGAGTTGGCTGGTATGGCAGACCGACATGTTTGGTACAACTCATTAAAAAACACGAGTTGTATATTTTTGTTTTGTGGTTAGGATAAACTTGCTTAAATTAGGCTATAACTTTAAAATTCAGTGGACAGAAGTGAATTCCTCACTGAGTATTTTATACTCACCCCTCATTTGTCTCATTTTCCAAATCAATTCGAAGTTCGTGAGCAGTTGGTTCTAGTTTCTTGGTTTATGTGAAGTTATTTGTTTTTGATTATTATTTTCATGTTTTAAATGAAATCTTAAGCTATTTTCTTTTATTTTAAACATTTTTATTTAATAAATATATGTAAAACTTAAGACCATATTCAAATTGAATTAATAAAGTATTTATTTCATACTGAATGACACGGTGTCTCGAAAGTTGGGAGACGAATGTTAGAATAAGTGTATCATCAAATTTAGTATATGAATATTTCTAATTTATTTTTTACTATTTATTTATCTATTTAATTTAGGAAGTATATATAAAAGAATCTTAATTGTAATATAACATTGAAATAATATTAATTAGAAAATAAAATTAGGATCATATATTGATTATAATGTCATCAAATATTTTGTATATATATTTTTTTGAATATGCATATACATATTGAAGATTTATTTGTAATACATAGGATGCAATAGAAATTTTATAGTTTAAAACGTATGATATAATTCCAATCTTATATATATATATATATATAATTTTGTATTCAAAAAAGAAGATAGTGTGCAAGTGGCATTTAGCCTAGTGGCACTTAGTAAGTCCACAAAATGTATGCACACTTGCACATCCTGAGATCGAGTCCCCCCAGTTGCATCTACAAGAACTTGGCTAATGGGCCGGACATTTGTGGCCTAATGTTGAAAAAAAAGAAAGATAGTGTAACACATCAAAAATATATTATATAACATATTCCAAAATTTTGAAATAATTTGAGATGGTATTATTCAAAATGAGAATTAATTATCTTAAATTTTTATTTTTCTAATACCCTAATTTTATTTATACCCTAATAAAATTATTATTTCACAATATTAATACAAAAGATTTGATTAATAATAATTGTGAATTCTAACAAACAGATGAATGTAAAAATGGAACTAGATATTTGTGAATTCTTAAAAACAGATGAACATGATGTTAAGTATAGTATTTATTATAATACATAAATTTTGGATCTATCTATAATATATTCATTATAGTAATGTTTGGGGATAAAACACATATCTGAGTTACAATTTTAATAATTATAGAAACTAATATAAAGATTGGTTCGAGATATAAATATACTTATACTACATTTATTGGAATACTATAATTGTATAAACTAATATAAATATTGGTTCGAGATATGGATCTACTTATACAATATTTATTGGGATATTGTAATTATAGAAACTAATATAAAGATTGGTTCGAGATATAGATCTATTTATACTACATTTACGATTATGCTATAATTTAGCTATAGTATTTATTAGAAGATTGATCATAATAGATTCAAAAATTATAGCAATATTTTATAAACATATGATAACTGTTACGTTTACCATTTATTCATTATTGTTTACTATTTATTTTATAACTTAATGATTTAGTAAAATAATATATATAAAATCACATTAATTTTAATATACCATTCAAATTATATTAATTAGAATATATATAATTAGAATCATATATTAACCTTAATATACAATTCATTAAAATCATATTAGTTGTAATTTTATAGGATTACACTAATTTAAAAAAATTCAAAATTTATTATATAAGATTTATTTTAATTTTTGAATTATTTATTATACACTGATTATGATACATAAATTCAAAATATGACATATGTTAGTTATTATTCGTTATAATTATAGAAATTAATATAAAAATTTTCTTCGAATACTATATTGATTGTAATACTATAATTTAGCTATAGTATTTATTATAATATTGATTATAATAGATTCACAAATTATAAGAATATATTCTAAAAAGCCAACTATAGTATTGTTTATGATAGTTTTGTTTACACTTTATACATATATATTCTTAATTGTTTTTTATAATTTTAGGAACCAATTTATTGAGCGGTAATTACTTTCCCTAATATATACATGTCATATCATATGAAAAGAAAAAATGTATAATAGAACTATCATAAATTAATAATCTCTATAATTAATAAAAAAATTTGGTCTCAAGTCGAGTTAATATAAAATTTGATAAAATTAATAAATTAAAAAAATAATACTTATTTTGAAATGTTTATATAAAAATAGTCCTAATAATATCACAAAATAATAATCTTCTAAATTTACATATATATATATATATATAAGTTGATATATGATTTGAAAAACAGATTTTTTTCTAGAACTCAACTCTATAAAAATATGATTATATTTTATTTTCAAACTATAATATTGTAATATAACATGTTGTAAAAGATAATTAAAGTTTATTTAAACTTTCATTTCAATATGTGTTATTTTCATTATAATATATTGTTGGTTGTTGAAATAAGATAATAGAGGTCATTAATCATATATACATATATATATAGATGGTCAAAATATTATTTTTTAAATATTAAAATTTCTAGTTCCAAATTTATGGAATTTATAACCTTCAAAATATTAATGTAAAAATGGTATCAATTTATCAGTTTTAAATAATTTTAACAACTAAAAGTAGTATAAATTAATATCTTTTTAAATTAATAAATTTTTAAAATCCGGACATTATTTTAATGTATATGTAATTTTTTCGAAATCATTTAACACTATTCATTCTAATGTAGAATTAGGTTAAATGTCTCACTATATATGTTTGACGTGATTGCTTGCTCAAGTAAAAAAAACATTTACGAAATATCTTTGGAAACATACGAGTGCAAGAAAAAAATGGTTCTCAATTCCATTGCAGTTCTTAAATCATTAAGTTAACAATGGAAAATCAAAATCAAAATCTTTCAATTTTTTTTAATGAATCAATTATTTTAGAATCATAACACAGTTTATTACAACTATTAGTTAGCTTTTCTTTTTCTTTTCAAATTTTGTCTATTTGATTTTTGATTGTATTTATTCTATAAATCAAATATTTAATTTTCTTTTCAGTGAGTGAAGAATATCTCCACTCCATGGATTTATTTTGAACACATAGTTCATAATAATCTGATTACTCATTATTGAATTTTTTTCGTTTTATTTAATTCAAAAAATTTTCTTGAGCTAAATACTAGAATTTTATTTCGTGTGCGACTCCTTTAGATCATAGGTTGCAAAAAGGAAATTCCTTTCCGAAATACCAAAGATCAGTACCTATGCATAAAATAGAATAGAAGAATTCGATTCATTACTTAAAAAAGATAGATAGCTCATATATTCTATTGTGTTTAAAACTTATGGTTTTCATTGGTGCAAATCAAATCAACTCCATTTTTTAGAAAACCCCCAATGATAACGAATAGTTATCTATTAAGCAGGAAAAATTTATATTCTTTTATTAAACAGAAAAATATTACATTCTTGAAAGAAAAGAATAGACTAGCAGGGTAAGCGACCAAATCAATTTTAAAAATGACATACCATTACTATATAAAGTGGATCTCATTGTAAAAAACCTATTAATGGAATATTTATGGGGTAGAGCTAAAGAATGTGAATTGCACAAGTTATCAATAGTCATAAAGGATATTTCAATATCTTTTTTTTATTCGAGAACATAACAAGTTCCTAAATTGTATTTGTATAAGAATAAAATTGTAGTAAAGAATTGAATCTTAATAATGGCTTTAGATATCAATAAATATTTATATATTGATGCATACGAGATGACAACATAATATGATCGAAGATGGATGTGAGTAGGCTTGTCAAACAGGCTATAAACCCGCAGGCCAGGCTTATTATGACCATCCTGGACGCGGGTCTGGACAATTATTGATTTGTCCATAAAGAAATGGGTCTTGCGGGTCAGGTCTAAATTATAAGAAATGGGTCTCGCGGGTCAGGTTTGACCCCGTAATTGGTTGCAGATTACCCGCATAAATTATAAGAAAATTAAAAAAAAAAACTCAAATCACAAGTTGTGACAACGAAGAAGAGATGAGATGAAAGGAGACATGCAATCTCTTTCCCGTGCTCTGAAGAGAAATCACGATTTTGGAGAATTTCATTCATTTGATTCTTCTATTGATACAACAGAGTCCATGAATGAAAAAAACAATGTTGGATTTTGGTAGAGGATGAGAGGAAAAGCCTAAAATTTTTATGTTTATTTGACTTGAGTCTCTTTGATCTACATCTGGATTTTGCGGCATTCTCCGAAAGAGAAAATGAGGAACGTGGATGGCAACTTCCTTACCACCCTCTTCAGGTTCTTCAATTCATTTTGCTTATTGCTCTAACTGAGAAATCTCCAATGTTTTTCAGTTTTGAAGTGAAATTTTGGGTTTTTGTTGTCACTTTCTAGGTTAGGTGGTAGTTGTTGTTGTGTTCTTGGCTTTAGAGTTTGCTTTCTACATCTTCTTTGCTCCCTCCATTGGGAATAAGATTCATCAGTACATTGCGAATCACAATTTTTGATGGGCATTTACACTCCATTGGTAAGCTAAATTTGTTTGCTTTGCTTTCTGAAGTCAAATCTGCTTTCAACAATCCCTGAAGGTTTTCAATATCAAAATTGTGTACTTATTGGCCGTTTATGTGATGTCTCAATTTGTTTTCTTTCTCTTTCTTGGGAAAGCTTATCTTTTCTAAAGTACATAGACCATTGGTTCCACAATCTTACTTGTCTTGTGAATCATGCCTTGTATTTGTATCTTGATCTGGTCTCCATCACGAGATTATTTAAAGCTTCACTAAATGATTCCAAGAAATTGGACAAGTTAGCTTTAGATGCTTTTCTAGTCCAAGACAACTTTAGGAGTTTTGGTTTAAAATTCGATTTGACATCTATGGAATTGCCATTTCTTCTTTTTAACTTGATCCACTTGCTGTCATTTAGTGTACTTGAGACTTTAGCCTTATATATAATGTACACCTTTAGTCTTCAAAAATTGTGTTTTACGTTTTCCCTTTTGGAATGGGTTAATATCGTCTTAAAGACTCTCTTAATCAGTGACATCTTCCTTTTTAGATTACATGTGTAGTTGGACTGTATATATGGTGCGACGCTTCAGATCCTGCAGACCGTGGTGTTCTCGTGACAACACTTGTGATCTTCATACATTTGGTGCGCTTATTGATGGTTGTGCTAGAGTTGGACAAGTAGCTAAAGCATTTGGTGCTAATGGAATTTTAAGGTCTAAGGTAAGCATGACACAAGTCTGGATGCCCTTCTATCATGTGTCCGAATTTCAAAAAGATATCCACTAGCTATATGGCTACGAATATCTTTTATTTCTGCATATATGTTCATTTCTGCTTTGGAACTTTAAATATATTATTACATTGATGACATGTTCGATGCAGTAGAACGTTAAGCAAGACCGGGTTGTAGTTAATGCCCTCATCTCTGTATGTGGTCAATCTGGACCTGTTGACCATTTGTTTGGTGTATTAGCTGAAATGAAGGCTGAGATGCACCTTATAGACCCTGATCGCATCACGATCGGTGCATTGATGAAGGCATGCTTTAATGCTGGTCAGGTTTGTGGCTTTCTTCGTGTTACTTCTTTCTGATTTTCTCTTTCTATTTGATTGAGATGAAGTTTATTGCAGGTCGAACGAGTAAAATATGTTTACTAGATGATCATAAATATGACATCAGGGGTACTCCAGAAGTCTATCAATTGCTGTGAATAGTTGTAGCAAGTCTGGGGACTGAGATTTTGCATGTATTATATACAAGGACATGAAAGAAAAATATGTGACCTCTTACGAGGTATGTATGTATTGTATTCTACGCCATGATCAAAGTTTTGAGGCATGAACGTGTCCTGAATTTTATCCATACTAGTTTCAACAAATTCATTTTTAGCACATACACGGACACTTATGGAAGTTTCTTACAAGAGGTTACAAAAAATTAAACATGTATAAAATGTAATGATGGTTTTGATATTCTGCTGGTGTTTTTTCAGTGCATTGATCATTGTTGCAGGACATGAAAAAACGTTAGACGAAGCTTTTGGCAGTCTTCAGGATGCAAAATCTCAAGGAATACATGTTGGAACTATAACATACAACTCACTGATGTGAGCTTGTTGTAATGTATGTGCCTTTCATTGCTGCATCATCCATAAGAACATGTCCGGAGTGTTTAATTATTTTTTGAAAACACTCTTTATAATCAAGAGTGTTTATAGCTAACTACTTAACCTAATTACTTTTTTGACATAATATAAAAGACGACACAACACAACTACACAACACAACACATACAAAGGACGACACAACACAAACTCTTTTTACATGAACGTGATTATGGTAATATGTATTGTTCATAATTATGTTAATAGTTTTCTTTGTTCTCTTGCAGATTGCCGATAGATTTTTGATAATATTGATTGTCAATTGCAAATTTTCTAAGAAATTAATTATGAGTATTTATTCATTAATAGTTAATTATGTTATTATTGATATGATTCATAGGATCCTTTCAAGAAGAAATTAGTTGATAAAGAATCTTAAAGACTTATCAATTCTCTAGATGCTGAAGACGAACGAGAGAGGTTCGATGGAGCAAGGTCATCTCAAACACCCAAATATAAAATTCCAGTTATTGTGGATCTAAATGATGTTACTAGTGATAATGATGATGATGGTAATGGAAAGCTGCCAGAGAAACATAAGAGAAAAAAATATTCAACAGTGTGGGAAGATTTCATCCTTATTACTAATAACAAGATTTTACTCTATTTTTCAAATCATATTATACTGATGTCGATGTAGTATAATAGATGTCAATCCAAGTGGGAGTGTAACTAGCAATTAGAATGTGATAGACTACTTTAATTCAAGCCAGATCAATTTAGTGGTTTGTTATCTATCAAAAAAGTGAGCAATTTAAACAACGGGAAACGAAAGTAAAAATGAAAAGTAAACAACGGAACGAAGTGAAGTAGAAAGTAAATGACATAACAAAGTGCAGTAAAGAGCACACTGCGCGACAAGTGCAGTAAAAAGCAAATAGCATGACAAAGTGCAGTAAAGAGCAAAACTCGAGTGTAATTAATAAATGAGAAAAGGGTTTCTTAAGAGGCGGAGTTCATGGACCAGCATTTCACTTAAAATCACGAAATCGCTTAACAAACTCATAACAACTGAGTCCACTCTTGTGGTAAACAGCCTTACCAAAGCTATCAACCGACCTTATCATCATAAGCGTTTAACAACCTAACTAGCGTGAAGCACCAATTTAAACGAGCCTAATAAAAACACAACTAATCCCTTAGGCTAAGAATGTAGATTTTTGAGACGGTTAAGTCAGACAGTTCAACACACCCGTCGAGAGCTAAACATCTAAGATCATGTTTCAATTGATCAGAAAGGAACAAGCATTAACAACACCGAAACAAAATGGATCACATTATTCTACTCTTAAGCGACTTAGACATCTTTAAGGTACATGCTGATCTAGTCCGTTCCCTCAGGAACCCTAAGTTAACTACTCAGATTTCATGGGTGAAAAAATTAAAATAACACTAAAGGTGGAAGACATAATAATAAAATTCAAAAAGTAAACTTAGAATAAAAACAAACTAAAACTAATTTCAAAGATCATAAAACAAAAGTAGAATTCTTGTTCTGGAATTACAACAATGAAAAGCTCAAAAGATACTGAAACAACGTTCAAATTTTGATCCCCTTCTTTGTAACACTACGGGGGTATTTATATTAATCCTCCGTTAAACCTAAAAAGTAAAAACGAAGAAAAATTAAGAAAGATTGTTGACTCGACTTCGTGGGCCGAGTCGAGTTATTGACCCATCAAAGGTGAATTGGACTCGGTCCATTAAAGGTAAAGTGGACTCGGTCCATCCCGTCAAAGGTGAAGTGGACTCGGTCTGTCAAAGGTGGTTCCGCACGCCATCTGAGTCCCGTTAGGTGAGTTACCGTTGAGTGTCAATCCAAGTCCCGTTGGGTGAGTTACCGTTGATTGCTAATCCGAGTCTACACTTCCTAAAAATAACTCCAAATGCAATGTGTATGCTATTGAAATGTGACATGCACGTACAAACTACTTATGACTCAAATATGATGTAAATGCAACATATATGTATGAAAAGTGAACTAAAAATCCTAAAATATGTTAAAATGCGTGTACATCAATTACTAAGATTGATAGTTCGGAGAAAAGTAAACAAAGTGCCCAATGTATACATTGCAAGAGTGACTATGCTTATAATTTCACACAAAAATGGTACGAATTGCAATAAATGTAATATTCAGAAATGCAAGAGTAAACTTTAGGATGGTGATGTTGGTCAAATGATGATGAATTCAGAAACAAAATTGAGAGCTAGGAAGATAGATCATGTGGTTTTTCGTGAAATGGTTGTTAAGGGTATTATTCAGCTTGATCTTCCATTTTCTTATGTTGAGTATGAGAGAGTTAGATTAGTATGGAAGTATTTGAATGTTGATGTGAAATTTATTAGTCGGAACATTGTTGCTGCAGATGTTTACTACCTTTTTGAGAATGAGTCAGGTAAGGTAAAGAGAGAATTAGCTAATCTCTCTAGAAGAGTTTGTTTTACTTCTGATTTGTGGACTACTATTACTCAGGAGCGGTATATGTGTTTCATCACATTATGTTGATCATGATTGAAAATTGCATAACAAGATTCTACCATTTTGTGTTTTATCTCCTCCACATACATGTATGCGCATAGCGATGAAGCTTCTTGAGATATGGAATGATTGGGGAATTGATAAAAAAGTCTTCATAGTGACTTTAGAAAATGCTACTAACAATTATTCAATGTTAGACAATCGTCAAGTCGCAACTGCTTTTGAAGAATGATTTACTGGGCAAGGTAGATTTTTCACATATCAGGTTTTCAACACATATTCTTAATCTCATTGTGCATGAAGGGCTAAAAGTGATTGGTGATCATGTGCATAAAATCAGAGAGAGTATCAAATACATTCAAGCTTCTGAGTCTCAAGAGAATTTATTTGAAAAGCGTGTTGACACTGTGGGGATAAGATTGAAGGCTGATTTGGTGTTGGATGTGCCAACTCAATGGAATTTTACATACAAGATGCTTAATGGGGCTCTGAAGTATCAATATGCTTTTTGTAATCTCAAAATTAATTCCAAAAAATACAAGTTTCTTTCTAAAAATGAGGAATAGGTATGAGGGACAATGATGTGTGACTTTTTGGAACCGTTTGATGAAATCACTCGCCTTTTTCAGGTGCTACTTATCCGACCTCAAATTTGTACTTTATGCAAGTTTGGAAGATTTAGAGGTGGTTGAAAAAGCATGAGACTAGTGTTGATGAGATTATAAGAGGAATGGACATCCCTATGAAAGAAAAGGTTGATAAGTATTGGGAAGAATATAGTGAGATTCTTGCAATGGCTTCCGTATTTGATCCAAGGCTAAAAATGATGCTTGCTGAATTTTGTTTCAAAAACCTCGACATAAGTTCAGCCAAAGAGAAGTTGAAGTACTTACGTGGAAAACTTCAAACTCGTTTTGAAGCATATGAGAACAAGCCAAAATCAACACCAATACCCTCATAAATACGTGAAATTATTCGAAATGATGATGAAAATCAAAGTGGAAACTTCACCAATTATGATGTAAATTTTTTTTATGTCTTCTATTTTCATTCACATCATCTTCGAATACAAAAAGACCTTGAGACACAAGAAGATCAAGATGAAGAAATTTTGATCTTTAAAGATGATTCAATTTTTAGGATTCTGATACATTTAAGTTCTTTATTATTTATCATGCAGACTAAATTTTGGTTATATTATAGTTACTCTATCTTTAGTTATTTGTTATTTTTAACACCATTTTATTATTAAATTCATAAATTTATTTATAAATTTTTAAATTTTATTGTTATTTGATCAACTTTAGAATGTTTTTCCATAAGGTTATTAAATCATAACGATTTATAATATGTTATTTAGTATTTATATTATTTTTTACATTTTTAAAATCGTAATATATTGCCAATATTGTTTGCACATAATAATACGTCTTACAATTAAATAATATAAAATAAATAAAGTAAAGAGTACATTCCGTGATTTTTGAACATAATTTTAAGTACTCACTTATTAGCTTGGGGGTTTAATATAGTTTTTCTTAATCGCCTTTAGAAACGAAAAATATAACTTAAAATGAAGATTAAATTATTTAGGTAATGGTGTCTTTATATTGTTATTCAAAGGTATTTACAATTTATAAATGTATATGAATGTATTGTTATTCAATCCAACGTTGGATAAATTTAAATATAAACATTTGATTTATATTTCAGTCCAAACCATATGCTATATATTATATATAGAATAAAACAACTAAAATCTTATATAATATAAACGACTAATATCCAGTGCCTAAATACATTGTTTATATATGAATTAGCATAAGGAATTTTACATTTTTTTATATAAGGAATTTTACATTTTTGTTTTAATCATCATTACATAACATCATTATTGAGTTTCTTTTATAATTAGTGTATTAATTTTGGATAGAAATGGAATATCACATTTACAATGTTTACACAAAACATATTAAATGTGAGAGATTCATTATTATTTTACGAAAGAATTGCTCAAATACAACAAAAATATTGTGTAATTATGGAAACAGTTTTCGTTCTCAAAAAAAGAAATAATAAAGGGTGTAATTACGATTACACTCTTGAAAGAAAAACGTAACTTTCATTGTCATCTTCTTTATCAAAGGTAAGTTTCTTCTTTTCTTCTTCTTCTTTTTCTCCTCTTCTTTTTTTGTTCTTTTCACAGTGAGATTTAGGTTTGTCGTTTACGTAGACATTTGGGTTTCTCGATTTCGCGACATTTGTGTTTTTGTTCTTCATCTTCTTCTTGTGTGTTATCAAGTAGAGTTTGTCCCGGGTCTGAGCCAATGTGATATAGTTCGCAACTAGTTGCGAGAGTTTTGATTGAGAGAGTTAAGGTGAAGTGTGGTAGAGGTAGGTTGTAGTGTATTAGAGTTAGTCTGACGTTTGGTAGAGTTAGGTTGTAGTGTTATAGAGTTAGTCTGACGTTTGGTAGAGTTAGATTCTGTGTAGTAGAGTTAAGGTAAATTTTAGTAGAGATAAGCTAAGTGTAATAGAGTTAGTCTGACGTTTGGTAGAGTTAAGTTGTATTGTGGTAGAGTTGGGTTCCGTTTAATTGAGTTGGATTGAGGATTACGATGATTTTGGTGGAGATATGCTGTAGTATAGTAGAGTTTATTTTCGTGTAATGGAGATGAGTTTTTAATGTTTATCGTTTGTTTTCATCTTTAGAGATGACTGAGAAGAAGTACCCGAAGAACTTTTTCAGACAAGGTCTACCGATGATGAAGAACTGAAGCATTAACCATTACTGCAATCTTAAAAACATTAGTAATATGATCAAGGGTATTGGTGAGGATGCATAAGTAGTCATAAAGGAAAACTCTTGCCTAGGCATTTTTCTGAAGCTCGCAGACTCCAACTACACGTTTACAGGGAGGCATATACAGTATTTGCTTACACAAAAAATACTGATTAAAAAGAAGTATGAGATGTGCGTGTTGTTTGGGTCTCGACCTACGAAGTTTTCTCTACTCGAGTTTGCGGAAATCACGCAGCTTAATTACGATAACTTCGATGAGTCTAGTGAGGCAGATGTTGCCCACAGAGAGCTTCGGGAAGAAATGGGTTTAGGGGTTGGTGAAGGCCCTACATGGGTAGAGTTGAAAGACGTGTTGGAGGGATGTAGAGGGTGGTCTTTCGAGAAGAGGAAGATGGTAGGCTTGCTAGTGGTTTTGCATGTACGGGTTTATGGTTGTCACGTAAATAGTAGGATTCCTTCTAGTTAAGTTAAGCTGGTTGCAGATTTTGAGAAGTTCGAGAGGCATCCATGGGGAAGAGTGGCTTTTTGAGGAACTGATAAAATCGGTCAAAAGTGCAGCCTACAAAAAGGGCACTTACACTCTACATGGGTTTGTGCAGTCACTTCTCATACGAGCATTTGAGTCTATCCCCATATTAGCTGAAATATTTGGGGATCAAAGAGAAAGTGACATTCACATTCTACGATGGAGACCAATAAAAAAATAAGCCATTGAAACCGAGGAAATTATGAAGTTGGAGCAACAAAACACGTCAGATGGAAAGGCAAATTGCTTTTGTAGTAGAGTTTGTTTAGGTGATTGATAGAGTTCATTTATGTATAATAGAGTTCAATTACCGTATAGTAGAGTTCATTTTGAAGTACATTGGAGTTGATTAACTCTACTAGAGTTCAGTGTAGTAGAGTTCAGTTTAGTAGAGTTCATATATGTGTAGTAGACTTCATTTACGTGTAGTAGAGTTTATTTATATGTACTAAAGTTCATTTACGTGTAGTAGAGTCCAATTTAGTAGAATTTATTTTGACAGTTTAGTGGAGTTCATTTATGTATAGTAGAGTTGATTGCTGGTTTAGTAAAGTTCATTTGTGTTTAATAAATTGCATTTTCTCGTCTACCAGGTACGTGTTAAGCAGCTGACTACAAAGCCTCTGGAGATAATGCCTATATGGCCAGACAATATTGCAGATCCCAAACTGGACACCATGCTTGGAGACATATGTCTCCAGTCTAGATGAGTCCGTCTGGGATATAAGTAATAAGAGGAAAGCAGATTGCTTATGTCGAGGAGAGGATAAGCAAGCGTAGTGCTCATTCAAATGAGGAGGTGAAGAAGGAAAATGTCAAACATAAAGAAAAAAAAGAGAAGGAAGAGGAGAAAGCAGAAGGAAGGGGAGTCGAGTGCTTTGCTTGACACTCTTAGAGGTTTGACCAAAGCCATCGAAGGGATGAGACACGATCACAATGTGTTTATTGATCCTCTATATCACCTGGAGGAGACCAGGCTGGAAACCAGGGCAGGCATGTCCATGCTTGCTGACTGTGTTTTTAGTCTGGAGCATAACACCTCAGACAATACAGCCATGCTTGATAGGATTCTTAATCTGGAGGAGACCAGGGCGCAACCTGTTGTTTACCGCTGGGAGAACATAAAGGCTGAGAATGGGGATGAGGGTGGAGGTTAGACATCGAACTCCTGAACCTGTGAATCATGTTGTAGACGTAGAAGGCGATAAAGAGTACGAAGTTGCCCTTAAAGATGTGGATCCTAAATCGGTACGTATGGCTCTATTTGAATGAGACATACTCTAATTGATTTACCCTATGTACAAACATTGAATTGTTAACAATACATACATATTTGTACAAACATCATATAAACATAAAGTTGTGGGTTGTTAACTTTGGTAGAGCTTATATATGGTTTTGTCGAGATATGTGTAACTCTACCAAACAATTCATGTGATTAATACATCTCTACCAAACCATTAAAATGAACTCTACCACTATTAGCAACTATACTAATTCTCAAGCTGACATAGTAGAGTTACTCTTCGCAGACACCGCTTTGGGAGCAACCTAGCCTGGTGGACTCTAACTTGGAGAAAACACCAACTACAGGTTCATATGCTGTTCGTAATACAATTAAGCCAACACCAGATTCTCACCTCGATGACACCCAAGTGTCCCAAGCCAGCACCAAACATACCATTCCACCCAACTAGGTAAACCCGTGTTAGATAAATCTTATTGATATAGTTGATAATTCTGTTTAATAAGTCTTATTGATAGAGCTGACATTTTTTACATCTTTTGTAGAATAAGTGGGTTATTGAGAGTCAGGAGACATCTGACCCTCTCAGCCCGTTATCACGGGTTACTAGGAATCGAGAGAGAGAAGAATATTTGAAATAAGAACCTCTTGACAAGGTACCTTTCAATGAGAAAAAATTGAAGCCAGGAATGTCACAACTTGGCATCATAAATCTGGTGGATTCTCCTGAAAAAGGTAAACAAACACAGGGGGAAGTAATCTGTATGAAAGACGTGTTACCGAAAGAGACCCAGGCACGAGTACTCGCTGCAAACCTGGTAGAGTACGTTTATAGCATAATAGAGTTCATTTCAAATGTAGTGGAGTTCATATACCCGTATGGTAAAGTTCATTTACCCGTATGGTAAAACTCATTTACATGTATAGTGGAGTTCATTTATCTTATAGTGAAGTTTATTTAGCATATATTAGAGTTCATTTTCAAGTACAGTGGAGTTGATTTTCAAGTATAGTAGAGTTCATTTACCGTTTTTTTCTTCTTACAGGTTCCCCTTTCTTAGATTGTTTCATTGTCAAGAGGATTCATAAGAATGTGGTTCATTCTCCTTGTGTCTATGATCATTTCGGGTCGATTCCTAAAATAAAAATACTACAGCTACATGACTATGTATTGCATGAATTGTAAGTATCTATTGAAAATGTGACTATGTCGTGTGTTGCATACAAATTCTTTGATTATTTACAAATTTTTTGTATTTGCTAATTTGTTTAAGGACATTACGGTCGACAAGAGCCAAAGTCCAACTGCGGATTACTATCTCCGCTTGATCGCCCCACAAAAGAGGTGGCCTATCCCTCAATATGGGTGGCTACACGATAGCATAAGTTCAAGTATAGTATAGTTCAATAATAAATGTATGGTAAAGTTAAATTTGTTGTAGTAGAGTTCATTTAGAGTACTACTAGAGTTAAGTTGTTGATTGACACAGTTATGTTACTCTTTTTATTACAGCATACGACGACTGAATGAATCTTTTTCGGCAACGATCGTTGCAAAATCCAAGCTCATACATGAGTTCTCGGATTGCTTTCCTCGGTCCTCTGTTTTGTGCTTTTTGGTGTTACATGTACAAAAGAGATTTTGTGGGACATGAGGATGAAAACATGTGGCCCAATGGGTTTAAAGATATCTTCCAGGGCATTCAGCCTAACTTTTGTGCTACTTATAAGAAGTGGATGAGAGACGTGGATACGATTTACATCCCTCATAATATTAACAACAACCATTGGGTGGTCGTGGAGGTTAATCTGTTAGAAGGAAGGGTTCGCATATACGATCCCAACCCAACTTGCAACATTGCTGCTGCAATGATAGAGTCGTACAAGTAAGTTACTAAAATTCAGTATAGTAGAGGTATACTAAGAGTTAGTAGAATTAAGTTAGTATAATTTCACTAGTAGTTGCGGTAGAGGTACTTAACGTATAGTAGAGTTCATATACATGTATAGTGGAGTTCATTTACCTTTCGTAGAGTTCATCTATATGTGTAGTAGAGTTCATATACATGTATAATGGAGTTCATTTACCTTGTGGTAGAGTTTATTTTCTGTATAGTAGAGTTCATATACATGTGTAGTAGAGTTTATTTATCGTATAGTAGACCATTTACATGTGTCTCTTTTTTTGTAGGCCATAAGTCGTGATGATTTTAAAGATGATTAAATGTTTCTCAGCCGAGGAGATGCGCCCTCACATTAGCGCGGCTCAATATAAATTATTTCGTGTTCTTAAGGGCGTACCACATAATAAACAGTCAGGCGACTGTGGCGTGTACGCTCTCAAGATGATCGAGTGTTTGGTAATCAGATGAGTACTGATGATCGAGTTTTACTGATGAGTCCATCGCTTTCTCTTGGATGAAATACGTCATTGAATTCAGAGAAGAACTTCCGGTATAGGACAAAATTGTTTACACTGATCCACGTTCAGAACAATTGTGTGATAAGGGCGCCCTCATCACAACATCCCAAAACCTCCTGCTGGATTGGTAGATTTGTATAGTCTTAGTTTTTATTATCTTAGAGTAGTAGCTTTGCAGATTTGTATAATCTTAGTTTGTTTAGTCGTACATATTTTAAAAACATGTTATCGCAAATATGCGATATTTTATACTCTTGAAGGATCAATATTACTTGGTTTTGGTCATTCGATAGTATTTATATGAATATATAGGGTATATGAGTATTATTGACAACAAGAATTAACTCTACCATTCGAAAGACCATACATGAACTAACTCTACCGAACAAGAATTAACTCTTCCATTCGAAAGAGTATACGTGAACTAACTCTACCGACACGAATTAACTCTACCATTCATAAGACCATACATGAACTAAATATATCGAACAAGAATTAACTCTACCCCAACGATGTTAATTCTACTAAATAAGGACGAATTGTTCTACAAGAGTTAAATCTACTATTCAAGAATGAATGCTTTCACTACATGTATGGGCATTGTGACCTAGTTGCTTACATTTAGAACAAGCTGCAACTTTTCTTAGACATTTAGCAGGTTATGAACAATCGAACCAGCTCTTTATCCTCAATTTCTTCGGCATCCCTGGTTGTTGACGCACGTGTGGCGGATTACACACCTTATGACTCACATCCAACATAACAAGAATTTCATCATATTTAGGAAAGATACTACCAGAGTATGTGTTATACAGGAAGGTCGTGTGATAGTATGGATGCGTAAGTTCGATTGTCGGCCTTCTCCAAACCTGAGCAATATCAATGGCATGAACACAATGAATTTTTTTGACGTTATACCGCTTGCAGGAACACGTCTTCCTAGTAAAATTGACTAAATGAGAAGATTCAGATCGTGTAACAACAGCTTGGTGTTCGTCTATGTCCTGCACATTGTACTGTCTACCTTCCTTGACCCTTGTTTGTCATTTAACAAATAAAATGTCAACTCTACTACGAAGGAATTAACTCTACTAAGGTAGTATCAACTCTACTAAAAAGTAATTAACTCTACAAAATGTAGTATTAACTCACTACGAATGAATTAACTTTACTAAAGCAGTGTTAACTCTACTAAGAAGGGATAAATGGCAGTGCTAACTCTACTACAAGAGTGTTAACTCCACTACATATGAGTTAACTCTACCTTTAGGAGCTTTTCACACAAATGTTGTTAGAATAGTAGACGTGAGAGTGGCTGTCGTTTTCCTCTTCGCGAACCAACATGTTAACATCGCCCTAATTGCATCTACAAGCTGCACAATGGGAATAGTTTTTGCCTCTAATAAGGCATAGTTGATTGATTCTGCAATGTTCGACGTAGTGAAATTGTATCTGTTTCCGGGAAAGTAAACTCGACTCCACACCCGCACGTAAGCTTTTATCAAGTACGCATGAAGTTTTGGATCTAACACCTGAATCTCAACAAATATAGCGTTAAACTCATCAACCCTAAACGCATTAGCAGTTTTCTTGAACAACTTAAAGGGCTCTCCCCTCTAAATTTCGACAAAATGTTCTTACGTAGGTGGTAGGTGAAAAAACCCCGAGAAAAAAGTGGGTACACATTCTTTATGGCTTTAGCAATGGATTTATGTATATCTGATATGATGGCAAGTAATCTGTCATTATGGAACACACAGTTGAGCTGTCTAAAAAACCATTCCCAAGATTCGTCATTCTCGGTATCAGCCACACCGAAAGCCATAGGAAATATGTTGAAATTACCGTCTTGCATGGTACCAGTTAGTAGAGTACCTTTATACTTCCCTTGTAAAAAGATATCATCAACAACAACAACCTTGCTCATGTACGGAAAACCCCTAATACTTGCATCAAAGGCGATGAATAGAAACTTGAACCTATGTTGCCCGTCTACTTCGAGCTTTATTAGAGTTCCGAGATTCGCTCTTCTAATAGCAAACAAGTACGACGGAAGTTCTTGGAAACTAATTTTAGAAGTGCCTATAACTAGGGCTCGTGTTTGGCTTAGGGTACATTGTGCTTTCCTGTACTTCATCTGCATATATATTAGTTATGACGACGTTAACTTTACTATGAAGGACATTTAACTCCACTACGAGGATATTTAACTCTAATAAAAGGACACTTAACTCTACTATTTCCACATTAACTCTACCACGTACAAATTAATTCCACCATACCATATCGACGTATAACTATACTATACAAGTTTACCTGACTACATTAACTCCATTACAAGGAAGATTAACTCTACTACGAGGAATTTAACTCTATTAAAGACTTATTTAACTCCACTGTGACTACATTAAATCCACTACAAGGACGATTAACTCTACTACTTCCACATTAACTATACTACGTATTTTTAACTCTACAATACCGACATTTAACTCTACGACAAGGAAGATTAACTCCATTATGACGAATTACGTTATATGAAGTTAATACCTTTAGACCGAATCGCTTGTTCAATGAATCAGCAACGTGTCGAGGAAGAACAGATGACCCAATTCCACCTACGAATTCCATGTATATCCGTCTTAGGAATTCAGTAGACGCTTGTCGTGCACGACCTGATATCTCTGTAACAGAACAACTAGTCTCCCCTATACTTCCAGACAAAGAAATAACCACCATCATTAACCGGCGAAGCTCACACTCTCCACTGATAGTTTTGTACCCAACATTTCACATCCAACACTGTCTTTGATTAAGCCAAAACATCAAAGTCAAACCTCTATAAGATAGAAAGAATCTTTAGCCTCGTCATGAGTTCTTTTTTTTGATGAGTATCGTTGCCCAACAACCAATGCTAGTGCTGACATTTCTATGTCCAAATACTTTGCATTCAAATCCAACCCCATTGCTTTCTCCGAGAGGTTTTTCTTCTCTTCTTCCTTCGATTTTTTACGAACACTGATATAATCTTCATCATCGAGTTTATGTCATCCATATCATTGCAATAGTCGAATCTGAATTCCACATCTTAGTCCTCCCCATGTTCAGTTTTGTGTTTCACATTTTCCAGGATATTCGCATTGTTTTGTCCACCTTTAATAAACATCGGATCAACTACATCACACTTTTGACCAACTCTACTACAAGGGCCATCTCTACTATACAAAGGATCAACTCTACTGCACCAATGGTTAACTCTATTATACGAGGCATCATTGTTCTCCCACTTACGCATTGTTTCGTTACGAAATTGTTGCAAAAACACTTGCAATTGTCTTTCGTTACTTACAATTACAGGGGGAGTATCTTGTGGTACTGAATGAATGACTACATTTGGCATGTAGCTTAGTTTTACCTCATGACATTGTTGATCCAAACCAAAATTGGCATAAAAAATCTCCAGAAATTCATCGAGCCTTAAATGTTCACCAATGCCTATGATCTGACACCCGTATGACTGGTCCACCGAAAAAATCCATCGACTTTCTTTAAAACTTCAAATCCCACAAACAAAAATGATCTGATCCATAGATCCAAACAGAAAAAGCCAATAAACAGTACAATGAATGACCTTGGAAGAAGCAAAGGAGCTTCAAGAAAGCTATAATGGCGTCACTTATGGAGGAAGCAGTTAGGTGCGCGACATATGAGCTAATAACTAAGGGTAAATTCGTAGTTTATACTCTACTACGGATGTAGGCTAGGTTTTCAAAATCAACTATACTACAAAGGTCAGTAACTCTACTAAACACTATATAACTTTATCAATAGTTAAACTTCTTAACTCTATCATGCACGAATTTTTTTTCACAACTCAACTCTACTACATGCACTTAAACTCTACTCCGCTAGTGTAGTAGAGTTGACTAAAGCGCGAAAATCAACTCTACTACGCATAAAATCTAACTCTACTATGCACGACTTTTAATTCATGTGAAACTCTACTAAACACACTTTAACTCTACTACGTTCCACTCCGCTAGTGTAGTAGAGTTGATTAAAGCACGAAAATCAACAATACTACGCATAAAAACCTAACTATACTATACACGACTTTTAATTCATGTCAACTCTACTAAACACACTTTAACTCTACTACATTCCATTCCGCTAGTGTAGTAGAGTTGATCGCTTACGTGACATATTTCATTAATAGCATTTTCGTAAATATGTTTTTTTCTTTGCTCATTATAAAAAAGGGCAAAATGGTATATAAATTTTTTTTTAAAATTATTATAATAATTTTCAAAAATTTACTTATTTAAATAATTAACAGTTATTTGCAAATCACCCTTATTTTACCAATCAATGTTAATGTTATTTTTTCTCTACTATATCTTATGTATAAAAATATAAGACAATAAGACAATAAAAAAATAAAAGTCATGGAAAACTATTCAGTTTACAAGTAAAGATATTATATTCTTTCCTTGAAAAAGTACACGAAAATATTTTTTTCCAAATACAATTTAATAGAATGTACTGAATCGATTATATCAATATCTTAATCTAACTTAATTATAGATGACTCTGTTTTATTACATATATGAGACTTGATAAACTTCACCTACTACATAAACCTAAACGGAAGCAATTACACTAAACGAAAGCAATTAAAAATGCCTCTGGCTTCAATTAATACATGTTATTTTTTAGGATTCCCAAATTTTTATGGGACCGTCAAGAAGTTGATTCAAAAATTTGATCCAAGTTTGTCCAGCCATCAATTCTTTTAGGAGCAAGTTCTCGTAAATTCAAAATCACATTTTTCTATACATTACTTCAATAAAGTCAAGTGATCCTTTATCCGATATTGCATTGATTTACTCACTAAGAATACAAATGACAACTACTTTGTTGATACGATTTTCTATATTTTTCCTTTGGCCACACACTTTTTTTAGTATTTAGTATTTATTATCTTTTAGTTTCAAAGTTACATATTTCTTACTTTTATAAAATTTTGGCCAGTCGGTTTATTATCTCTGCTTCTAATAATAAAATCATGGTATCTAAATAAGTCGTTGTATTGTCTTTTCACAACTAAAACTATTCCAGATATTTTTGAACAGTTAGTTTCATGTTGACACATGATTTTTACTATTACAAACAAACATTTTATGGATAATAGGTACTTTTAGAACAATATTTGTAGTGATTATCTATTATTATTATTATCCTTATTATTTCTACATTATTTTTTATTTGTTTCCTATTTCTAATTTTAAATAAATTTATTTTTTATATTAATAATATTATAGAAAATATTTGAACGAAAAAAGTTATACTACAACTTTTTGTATAAGTCAAATAAGGATTAATATCAAAAAATAATTATTAGACATTTTAAGACATTAATTACACTCCTATTTTTAACTTGGTTATAGATAAACAATGAATACAATTTGTGAGCATGACATAATTTATGCCATTTCTGGGTGAGTTTAACTAAAGATCAAAAATGTGTAACAACTACAAATTAAAACTAACAAAACATATATATATATATATATATATACTATAAGTTTATGTGCTAGAATTATTTTTTCAAAAATGCCATAGTGGAAAGCCAAAATTTTGAAAAAATGCCCTAGTTAACAAATGGGGTCCTAACCGGGTGTTATTCACGCATATTATCCATTTTTTTGACCGAAACGTCTTTAGTTACATAATATTTTTTTTTATCAAATTATTTGTTTTTTCTCTTCCCCCCAATGATTCCTCAAATAACAAACACTAGGATTTTTACCGGCGCTTTAAGCGGCGGGTTTTAAATATTCAATGAATTGGTATTCTATCATATTAATAATAGTTATATATAAATTGGTCACTACTATATAATAAAAATAACATTCTCTACTCTATTTGCATAAAATAAATACACTCATATATAAAGTAGATTTATTATAGAAAACATATATATATATATATATATATATAAAATTTTAAAACAGTTACAAATATTTTATTGATTAATTATAATATATTACACATGATTTTAATTTGAAGTTTATATAAAGAATGACTGAGAAATATAAATGTTTTTAACCTACTTTGAATTGAGAACAAATAAAGTCATATAATCAACACTTGAGGTTATATTACCCATACACTTTCTTCACAATATGTCATAAATTTATACAAACATACACTCCTCTAAATTTGATGTTAATGGGTTTACTTGTTCACAATATATTTGAACTCCTAACACATTATATGTTTTATTCCATTATATTTATATACATTTAGAAGTATTATTAATATGATAGAATACAAAATTCAGGGAATGTTTAAAAAAATAGGCAAGATGATTAAAAAAACAGAAAAAATAAATTGGACTGTAATGTAATAGTCGTGTTTGAAATAATGATTAGAGGATGTTTTTGTTAGCATGGGAAATAATGCAATGTAAATCATTTGAAAAATGTGTTTGGAAACACGAAGCAAGTATTGTGTTTCTATCACAATAATATTATTTTATAAAAAGTATTTCCTCTTCTGGCTAATATAGACCACATAATTGAAAAAAAAATAACCAAAGAACTCCAATAAAGTGATACTGAAAAATACCACGCACGAAGATTTAATTTTTTTCATATACTTTGGTTTAATATAAAATTTGAATTAGTATATAAAGTAAAGAGTTTTTAATTCAACTCAATACAATTGATAATGGACCAGATAAGCCCACTAAACAAAAACAATAAACAGCTGGTCCATAGAACCAAATTCGGCCCAAAACTCAACTACACCACTACTGACGCTTCAGCTGCTTCTGCGCCGTAACCCTAATCTCCACTAAAATTTTTTTTCTTTCATCTTCGCACAGACATATCGATTTGAAGCTCAGCGATTTCAAGCTCTTGAGAACTCCTCACGATGTACGACGATATAGGTAAGCCATGGATTCGAACCTTTATCATCCCTTCAATAATATTATTAATCGGGTCTTCCTTTATACATTCGTCCCTTTACTCAAAAACACGTATCTCTTTTTTTGTAGATCTGTTGAAGAATCCATGAGCTTTTACCAGAAAACTTTAGGGATTTGATCAGATGCGAATATATGGGTGATGTAATTTCAATGGCGATTGGTACACCATTCACTTTTGATCATTTTAATTTTTTTAAATTATTTGCTAAAATTTACTCGTCTGATTCCAGAACCTCGCCGTCCGGAATAAATGGTGCTGACTATGCTCCTCGGAAGGATGGTGATAAGTGCAGTGAGTCCGGTGAACATAGGCCTAAGGCTGAATGAGGGTTAATAATTGGCAAGGTACTGACCTTTTTTAACATCTATACCTGTTATTAGCTTCAAAAACCCTTTCTCAAGAATTTAAAGATTAGTAAAATATTCAAAGAATACAATGAATTTACGAAGATAAAGAGACTTAACCAAAATTATACGAAACTGGGGTACATCTTATATAGGAATTTTAGGTTCTGTATATTGTCTGTGACAACTAATATTGTGTTTTACACATATGATTAATCATGTTTTAATTGTTTTATGTTTGTCACACCTTATAAAACTATATTGAAAAAATATATGTGTAGTTCATACGTTTTTTAACTAAATAAACACACCAAATCAAGCTATTGTTAAAAAGGTTTTTAGGTTATTTTTATAGACAATGTATATGATGCTTAGTAGTGACTTTATTGTAACAACATATACATGTAATTAAATGCAATAGGATATATATAATGGACTCCTCTAGTTCTTAATTTGATTCTATCTTACATGAGTAGGTGGATGGATGTGGAATCGAGACTCATCTTCTTCAATACGAAGAACCAAGGATATCTCTTCTTGTTAAAACAGAGATTAATCCTAAACATAATCACATTTGTTTTCCAGGTACATATGTTTTTTCTTTTCTTCTTTTGTTTGTATATTTATTCCGTTTTAAAATATGAAAGTATTTAGAGTCTTCAACCATATAACCTTTTTTACAATTTACAATTAAAATAAATAGCTGATTTTAGTTGTCCATGGCTATACAAATGTGAAATTTAGAATAAATTGTGATCACGTTTCATTGTTATATATTTCTGTGGTAGTAATATTGGTGTTGAAAAATGCAGTGCGAAAACATGGAAGCATTGTAGAAGATGGTAAAGGTAATGAAGATGGCGTTTTAAGAGGAGTACTGGAAGGAGGATAAATAAAAGTGAACCACCTATTCATCCATGATGCTGACAGCATATATGTATGAGAAGTGTTAGGTGCAGAAGGTTTCAAACTTACAACAAAGATAAGTATATCTATTCTATTTCATAACTATGAATAAGTAAATGACTTATAAGGATTTAACCATGGTAACAATACAGTGATTTTTTATTTTATAGTCGTAAGCTTACTATGACACAACTGCTAAATGTTAAGCACAAATATTTTATTAGGTAACTTAGATAAACAGTTGTACTACAATATGTTTTAAGAAAGTATAGTTATTTATGTGTATTCTTACAAATTTCAGAAGATATGAAGATCGAGGACATATTGCACACATTATACAGGATATATGAAGCACACATAGAGGTTAGTCATCACTATCTCTACATCATACAATCACTGAACATATAAAAATATAGTTAAGATGAAAGTATTACTCTATTATCTATATGCTACTGTCAGTAAAAAAAATACATCATATGTTTTTGTATTTACAACTGCAACACAAATTTATAATAATAGGAAAACATAACTAAAAATTTTAAAACATTATAAATATTAACTATCTAAACAACATTTTGGAAAATCTCTTTGTAAACAACATTTGTTGTTCTGCTTTGAGGTTTTCCTTTCCTATCAGTAACCAAAATCTTTAGACCTGATTTCTGACTAACCCTAGACATAGCGACATACAACTGACCATGTGAAAAAAACCGGCTTAGGCAAATAGAGTCCAACATGTCTTAGAGTTTGGCCTTGGCTTTTGTTGATTGTCATTGCAAATGATACCATAACTGGGAACTGTCTTCTTCTCATTAGGAAATGTATTTTTGAATCAGAGGGTGATACAACCATCCTAGGTATTAAAACCTTTGTGCCAATCGTAGTCCCCGTTAGTATTTTAGCCTCTAGAACATGGTCCACACAATTGTGTGATTTGAAGTCTTGTGCCATTACATAAACCACCACTCGGATCTATATTTCTGAGCAACATTACAGGACAACCTACTTTTAGCTTTAGGGCAGTGATTTGGTAACCCTGAAGCATTAACATTATTAAGAAAATCTGGTGTGTAAACAGGATTATTAAGCGATTTATGATCGGTTGGATCAATACTATCAGAACTAAGATACTGTTTCTCCTCACCTGCATAACAATTAGTAACATACATTTTAGATAAATAAAATAGAAACTACTTATAATAATTACATTAAAAATTTTAAAAAACTATTAAAAACATACCATTAAGCCTTTGCACCAAAATATCATTAATTACGTGGTCGTCAACATTTTTTGGACAAAGAATTGCACGCTCTTCAAAACCACTCTGGCCTTTGACTTTCAAACCTATCATTTCCATAAAGTGCCTCTATAATGGCTTCAATAGGGTCATCAACATTTGTAATAAGCAATTCTTTAGGTAGATCTATTTCAGCAACTCCATCATTTGGTAATGACAACTTTCCTTCACCAACATCTAGAAGCCATTTAGAGAATTC
>JAKUCM010005076.1:0-30957 GCA_023374145.1 Lepidium sativum
TGCTAAATAATGCCCCTAAAATGTGGTAAAATGCAGACACATCAACTCCCCCAAACTTAGTCTTTGCTTGCCCTCAAGTAAATATGCATAGAGCTAAGAAGGAAGAGAGGTTGCTGACAATGGGAACATTTTTCTTCAAATAGACAACTTATCAAGCTAAAAAAAAGAACGGTAATCCACAAGTGAACCCTCATTCTTTTGTAAGAACCGCAATCTACTTTCATCAAGGCTTAGCATAAAACCCGAGTACTCCCTAATACTTAGTTGGACTCTAAGAAACTCAGATTTGAAACCTATTTCTTTAAGTGCATACTGCAAGAGGGGCTATCGATCAAAGACCTTGGTATTCAACTTCCTCAAATTAAGCTAGACAATATGAATTAAGCATTTTCGATCACTTCTTATTTCCAACTCCTACCTTTGCTCAAATTCGTACTTATTTGCTTCAGCTTTATCAATGAGACACGAAAAAATACGGGTTTATGCATAGTCCCGGTTCACCTTAGGCATCAATGTATTAGCTTTATCAATGAGACGCGAAAAAGTACGGGTTTACGCACAGTTTCGGTCCATCTTAGGCAACATCGGAATGGTTTTATCGATGAACACAAGAAGGTACGGGTTTACGCACAGTAAGAAGGATGATTCTATATTCATCTTATGCTTTTCTTTTTACTTAGCTAGCTGAACCTAAAGAAGGATCTTATGTAATGTATCTCAAGCCCCTAATTTGGTAAAAATGGAATTCGATTATGAGGCAACAAATCTGGTTCTTTTTAAGACACAACATAAGTATCGGTTTCAAAGGTCAATGATCTACCAATCAGTGTCTAAGAGGGAAAAACGCAAGTCTAAAAGTTCACTATGGTTACTAGCCAATCAACCTAGCAAGTCTGTTTATCATTAGCAAGATGATTCCCAAAACTCTGGACTCGATCCTATATGAATGCAATGCAGTTATATGAACACTCTGTTTTTGATTGATGCTTTTTTCGATTTGTTTTCAATTTTTTATGGGTTTTCTATGCCTTAGATGATATGCAATCGAAAGAATATGCTAACTCAGAATATTTTTTTGGTTTTTCTATGCCTTAGATGTAATGCGAGTGATGAAATACAAAGAATAAAACTAAGAATCACAGAAAACAAAGTCAAATGTCCCCTAGAACCCTCCCCCAAACTTAAATCACATAGTCTCTTGTGTGTATAAAAGCCCGAAAGAGGATCCTAGACCAGCAAGTCAAGAGAAAAATATGCAGTGGTATATACAATGAAGGGAAAGGGTTCCGTACCTAATTGGAGAATGAAAAAGTTGGAAATGAAGGAGTTTCTGGTTCGTTTTTAGAACACTCGAGCAGCCTTGCTCGAGTGTCATGCTCGAGTGTTATGCTCTGGTGCCAAATTCCTTGTGGTGCACGTCCCTTGACCTGAAACATAAGAAAATAGCAAAAGAAACAAAGAAAAACTGCAAGAAAGAAAATATGTACAAGGATATCATGGGATTTCGTCCCAAGTGAGCTTGTTTTAAGTCACTAAGCTTGACTTCCCACACCTATCAAACCTGGAGTGGTTCAAAGAGAGGAATTGAGGTCCCCTCTGAGATGGTTTCATCAACCATGTAAAGCTTAACTTTCTGCCCATTTTCTGGAAGTTCCTCTCCTTTCTTGCTAAACATGGTGATGGATCCACAAGGCATAACTCTTTTAATGTGGAAAGGTCCTGACCAATCTGATTTGGGCTTCGTTGGAAAGAGAAGCTGCTTCACTTTGGCAAATTGTTTGGGATATTTGCTGCTCTTCACCTTGTACTCCATTACTCCATCCACAAAACCAATTGCTCTCAAAATTATATCAGGCCCAAGATCCAATTCTAGTAAATTGTAAGATTCCTTAGAAGGCATATTCGTTATCTCATTGCAAGCAAACAAAGACTGAAGGCTTATCCCATCAACAACCTCTTCAAACATTGGATTTTTTCTGCAGTAGTCGCTAGCCTTACCACTCTTAGCCAATATAAGTCGAGGAAGCTTAGGAGGTTTAATGCCCAACTTATCCAATCCCTCAATTGAGAAGCTTTGTCCTCCAATAGTAGGCTTCCTAGCTGCATCATTAATGTTAAAACTTCATATTGAGATCCTTACCAAAGTTTAGCTCAATTGTTCCATTCCTCACATCAATTACAGCTCTAACAGTGGTTAAAAATGGTCTACCAAGGAGTAGTGGATCTTGTGGTTCCTCATCCATATCAATCACCACAAAGTTTGTAGGAACCTCAACACTACCAAGCATTATAGGTATATATTCCAGTAAACCATATGGCAAACGGACAGAACTATCAACTAGAATCAAAGAGAGCTTACAAGACTTGTAGTTGTTGAACCCCAACCTCTTAGCAATAGATAGTGGCATTAGGCTAATTGAAGCTCCAAGATCACATAAACATTTGCTGAAAGTTAAATGACCCAATGAGCATGGTAAAGTGAATGTCTGAGGATCATCTAGCTTGTCTTGCACTATTATCCTCTCTAAGATGGCATTGCACTCGTGAGTCTCTACGGCCATACCCTCTAGCTCATTTGTTCTTTCCTTCACAGCATCTTTCAAATTTTTTTGGTAAGGATGCATTAGCATGAAATCATCAAGTATAGGTATCTTTACCTCAGTATCCTCCATTTGCTTGTCAAAAAGAGCCTTGTACTTCATCATTATGTCCTTTTTAAACCTTTGTGGGAAGGGTAGTTGAGGTTTAAAAGGAAGAAAGGTAAGAGACTTGTGGATATCGTGCAAAATATCATGTTTTGTAGGTTGGTAAGGGGACACTCGACCTAGCCTTTCTCGAGTGTCCTGCTCGAGTGTCTCATTTGGAGGTTCTGAACATAATGCTCGATCAGTTTTAGCTCGAGCGCCCTGCTCGAGCGTTCGTTTCTGAGGCTTTTTCTTGATATTTTCAGCCTTTTTCTGACTAAGGCTATACTCCCCAACCTGAATGACACTGTCCTCAGTGAATTTATCATGTCGTACTTGTGGAGAGATCTCCTTTCTGCTCCTCAATGTAATGGATTGGGCAGTGTATTCCTTGGAGTTTTGAATGACTTTTCTTCATAGTTGCCCAGTAGTCTTAATTCTAGAGGAGGAAGCCTGCTGGTTCTCTAAATACTTGAGGCGAGCATTAAGAGTCTCAAACTTGCAATGGAGGTCATTATGGGAAGCATCTATCTTAGTGTGTACCTCAGCAAATTTTCTGGTTATTTCAGAGGCGGTAGCTGTCTGACCTTTGAGGATTTGCTGCAAGATGTCCATTACCTCAGGGGTTTGTTGGGGTTGGGTAGTGTTGTTGTATTCATAACCAGGTGGTACAGTAGGTGGGTGGTGATGAGTTGGTTGGTATTGATGTTTTGGGACAAAGGGTTTGGATTGGGGATGGTGGTGCGGTTTTGGTGGATACACCTGATCTTGGGGATCAGCCACATTGGTGTTCCTGTATGAAAGGTTTGGGTTGGGTTTGTAGTTGTTGTAAGGCCCATAGCTGTTACCCTCATTCTGCACAAAACTGACCTCCTCTACCTCATCTTCATCCTCTACAACCTGCTCTGACTCACTCACATGATGTATCTGCTTTTGATGAACTGAGAGCAACCTATTCAGCTTGTCTTGTATGGCTTTGAGTTCCTTCCTACTAACCATGTCAGGATCAGCTGTACCTCTAGGAGTTCGATCATAGTCTTCACTGTATTGGCCATTTGCTTGTGCTAAGTCCTCAACCAGTTCCCATCCATCATCTACATCCTTGTTCAGAAAGTTCCCATTGCTTGCTGTGTCTAACAACATTCGGATTTTGGGAAGAACGCCTCTGTAGAGAGTGCTAAGAAGTGCCTTAGTGCTGAACCCATGATGAGGGCTTTGAGATTGGTACATCTTGAATCGTTCCCATGCCTCAGAGAATGTCTCATAATTAGTTTGTTTGAAACCAGAGATAGAATTTCGAAGCTTTGCAGTTCTGGAATTGGAGAAGAATTTTCCTAGAAAAGCTTGTTTGCAAGCATTCCAAGATGTAATAGACCCTTGTGGCAAGTGTTTTTCCCACATGTGTGCTTTGTCTCCAAGAGAGAAAGGAAACAACCTCAGTTTCAAAGCATCCTCACTAACCCCATTAATTTGGTTAGTCTCTCGAACTCGTCTAGATGATCCAAAGGATCTTGTACCATGGAGATCATACCATGGTTGAGTTTTCTGGGAACTGAGAGAAATTAAGATACTCGAGCTTAGATGGTCGAGTGAGTTGATCGAGTGTTCCTGAAAACAGACAAAAATCGATGTTTAGAATGTAGTTATAAAACTTAGTCTCAGGAAAGTAAAAATCCTAATTGTAGATAACTATGACCCAGTTGGGAACGGCGCCAATTTGATAACAAGGTTTTTGCGTGTTTCTCAAATAACCTACTGTTATGTAATCAATTGCAATATAGTATGGTGTCAATCCACTGGGTGAGTAACTAGCAATCGGGATGCAATCTACTTATCCTAATCTAAGCCAGATTAGATTTGAGTGAGCAGTGATCTAATATAGGTGCAAATGAAATACTTAAAATGACCTAAAAACAGAACATAAAACAGAGCAAGAGTAAACCAGTAATAAAACAGAATAAATTTCAAAACAGAGTAATTGTAAAACAGAGTTTTTAATCTAAAAACAGAATATTAAAGTTCACGAAAATTCAATGGAGAGAAAGGGGTTCTCGAGGTTAAGGATCAATGATTAGGGTATTCCTAGGGGTTCCAGATTTGTTTATCAACCTATTTAGATGACCTCTAAGCAAGGAATCACAAAGTAATCACATTCATTCTCATGCAATGGGACCTCTCCTGAACAACAACCCGACTTGACTCTCGTCAACGATTAGAAGTTCAAGAGGCGTTAAGTATGGACCTTACAAAACCTAATAACACCCTAAACAATCAATCTCTTGAGCCAGGCGATGCTATCTTAACCTAAGCATGTTCAAGCGATTCCCCAAACGCCTCTCGGGGGGGGGGGGGGGGGGGGGGGGGAATCACCAAGTAATCAGATTCCAATTGATCAGAAAGAAATAAGAATTAAGGACACTTAAATTAAAGAGATCTAAAACCTTAATCAAACATAAACAAATCTAGAAATCTGATAAACAGATTTTGCGGTGTTTTCTCAAATACCAAACTGTCTATTTAATCAATTGCAGTACAGTATGGTGTCAATCCAATGGGATAGTAACTAGCAATCAAGATATAATCTACTTATTCTAATCTAAGCCAGATTCGGTTTTAGCAAGTGGTTTATCTATCCTAGGTGATAACGAAATCTTAAAACGAAATGGTAAAAACGAAACGTAGTATTAAAATGTAAAAACAAAGCATTAAAAGTAAAGCAATAGTGAAACTAATGATAAAGTGCAACACGAAATCTCAACCTAAAGCAGAGTATTAAAATCATGAAAATTCAATAGAGGAAAAACGGGTTCTCGAGGATTAGGATCAATGATTAGGGTATTCCTAGGGGTTCTAGACTTATCTATCAACCTATTTAGATGATCTCTAAGCAAGGAATCACAAAGTAATCACATTCGCTCTCGCGCAATGGGATCTCTCCTAAAAGACAACCTGACTTGACTCTCGCCCAACGATTGGAAATTCAAGAGGCCTTAAGTATGGACCTTACAAAGCCTAATAACACCCTAGACAATCAATCTCTTGAGCTAGGAAGATGCTATCTTAATTTAAGCATGTTCAAGTGATTCCCCAAACGCCTCTCGGGGGGGGATTCACCAAGAGATCGAATTTCAATTGATCAGAAAGAAACAAGCATTAAGAACACTTAAACTAAAGAGATCTAAGACCTTATTTAAACATAGACAAATCTAGAAATCCCTAAGTTTTCCCCTAATATCACCCTTTCCTCAAGAACCCTAGACTAACTTACTCAGAATTCATGAAATAAAATAAAGACTTAAAATCGAAATCTAATTGCATAAAACTTAAAGCTAAAAATCTTAAATGCCTTAATAAAAATATGAGACTCGAAAATTGCTAGAAATTATTGTATATTAAAACTTGAAATTCTAGTACAATTTATAGATCAAAAGATCTTAAAGAAAAAGGAAAAATACTTAAAGAGAAATAGGGAAAATTTCCTAGAAAGAAAAATGGGAAATTCCTTTAAAAAGTGAAAAGGAAATTTCCTTAAGAAAGAAAATAGAAAAAGTCTAAAATAGTTGTTGGGCTTGCACAAATGGGTCTTGATGGGCCTTTTTCGCAGAGAAGCCCAAGAAGTCAATCTTCGTCCGAAGTCTTAGTTCTGGTCCGAAAATCCACTCGACCAAGTGTGGTCGAGTGTCATGCTCGAGTGTCATTGGTATATGCCAAATCTTCTAGATCACATCCTGAACTTCAACTTTAGGCCAGCCGATTTTCCATTGGTCTTCTTGTAGTCCGAAATTCTTCATGAAATGCTCCAAAAAGTGCCTAAAAATACCCTTTATGCAATGTGTGCAATGCCCAACACTAAGTATGCAAATTATGCCTAAAAGAACCTAAAACTATGATAATAATGCAAGTATGAATGCAAAACATGCTAAATAATGGCCCTAAAATGTGGTAATATGCAGACACATCAAAATCCCTAAGTTTTCCCCTAATCTCACCCTCTCCTCAAGAACCCTAATTTAACTTACTCAGAATTCATGAAGTAAAGCATAAAATCAGAATAAAAAATCAATTGCATAAACTTAAAGAAGAGAATTCGATATTGCTTTTTAGAGGATCAAAAATTGCTGGAAAATATGATATATTAAAAGTGGAAATTCTAGTACAATTTATAGATCAACAAAGATCTTAAGTCTTAAAGAAAAAAGGAAAATAACTTAAAAAGTAAAAAGGAAAATTGATTAAAGAGAAGAAAAGAAAATTCCCTAGAAAGAGAAATGGAAAATTCCTTGAAAAGAAAAAAAATGGAAAGAAGGCTAAAACATTATTGGGCTTGCCTCTTTACATAAAGGGTTATTAATGGGCCCTTTTCACAAAGAAGCCCAAAAGGTCAACTATGGCGAAAAAGTCAACATTCCGGTGTGAAGAACCACTCGACCAAGTGATGGTCGAGTGTCATTCTCGAGTGTCATGGATATATGCCTAATGTTCTAGATCACATCTCGAACTTCAATTTAGGCCAGCCGATTTCTCATAGGTCTTCTTGTAGTCCGAAATACTTCATGAAAAGCTCTAAAAAGCACCTAAAAATACACTTTATGCAATGTATTCAATGCTCAACACTAAGTATGCAAATTATGCCTAAAAAAACCTAAAACAATGATAATAATGCAAGTATGAATGCAAAACATGCTAAATAATGCCCCTAAAATGTGGTAAAATGCAGACACATCACTTATGACATATGGGAAAGTTTCTACAAACTCCATCCATCTAGCATGTGATGTGATCATGGACAGCTCAACTCCCCAACATGGAGAACACAACAAGGGAGACGCGGATAAGCATGAAGATGAAGCTGAATTAGAAGTAGCAATACCGAGTGGACCAATGACTAGAGCTAGAAGGAAGTTGCTGAGCCAAGTTATTGAAGGAAAGATCACCAAGATGCACACATCTGAATATCCAGAACAACATACCTTGATGCTTACACTAAGCACTCAAGAAGGTTAGCTAATGGGCGTGTAACCCATTCAGCACTCTTTTTCCCTTAAGTGTGTTTTATCCCAATGGGTTTTAACACTAAGGTTTTTAATGAGGCTGAAGGGTTTACACATTCCTTAGGCCCATTAGGCTAATAACTTAAGCCCATGATTTTTCCCTAAAGATACCCTAATTTGCGTGGCTTCTTTTCTATTTATACCTAAGTTTGCTCTGTAAAATTCATTCAATCATCATTCTAAATAGACAAACGTTTTTGAGGGTTTAATCTTTTGAATTCTTCTAAGGTGTGTTATATCCTTAGTTACGGATCATTAGTGTGTAGTATCTAGAGATCTTAGAGTTCTTTTGAGTGTGTAAATATCTCATCAAACTCGACATCTATCTATTCCATTCGTCATCATTCACGTTATACACCAGATCCTCCCCTTATCACAAAATCGATCAAACCTTCGTCAAGCTCAGATCCTAGGAGGTTCGTGTCATGTGGTATCAGAGCAAGAGCTTGAAAGTTAAGTTCTTCAATCCCATTAACTCGATTCTATGTTGTTGTTTCTGTTTACAATTCCTCTTCACCAATTGATCTGCTTTTGTGCCTTGTTTATCATTCAAAATTTGTGTTATTCATTAGATTTCATAGCTTATTATTTTCGACTTCAATTAGGGTGGCTAGGTTAAACTGTGGCTGCCGTAACTTGCAAAAATCAAAAGAAGAAAACCTTAGTATTAGGCAAAACATTTTTCTATTTTCTATTTACGAAATTTCCATTTTTTTCAGTTTCCTCTTCTCTTGAATTCTCTTTTCTCCTTGAATTTCCCTTTCTCTTTGAATTTCCTTTTTTTTTAGAATTAGTTACTGCTGTAGTTTTGTGTTGAGTTTCAGAGACAATGGGAGACGATGAACCAGAAACAAGTCATGCATTCAACAATGAATTGTTTCTTGAAGCCGTGACAGCCACAATCACCAACAACATCACGTCCAAACTAGATCGACTGATGGATGCTAAATTCGAAGGGTTCAGGGCTGAGCTTGCATTGTCATCATCAGAAAGTAGTAGGAGTGGAAAGAAGAAGGCTGCAAATCGCACAAAAACTCAAACCGAAGGAATTGAGACTAGGAGGGATCTGATGGCTGCAGCCTATATTATAGCACTGGTAATACCCAAAGGAGTAGAAGAAGATATGGAGAGGTTAGACAGCAACCTCAGGAACAGCTGCAAGGAATCAAACTTCGAATTCCTTCTTTCTGTGGCAAGGGTGACCCCGATACATATTTGGATTGGGAGAAGAAGATTGAGTTGGTATTTGATTGTCAAGCGTATTCCTGAAGCTAATAAGGTGAGAGTAGCTGCTACTGAATGATAAACAGGTTTTTACGGTGTTTTTCTCAAATGCCAAACTGTCTATCTAATCAATTGCAGTACAGTATGGTGTCAATCCACTGGGAGAGTAACTAGCAATCAAGATATAATCTACTTATTCTAATCTAAGCCAAGTTCGGTTTAGTGAGTGGTGATCTATCCTAGGTGACAACGAAATCTTAAAACAAAATGCTAAAAACGAAACAAAGTATTAGAATGTAATAATTAAGTGCAACAAGAAATCTCAACCTAAAATAGAGTATTAAAATCATGAAAATTCAATAGAGGAAAAACGGGTTCTCGAGGTTTAGGATCAATGATTAGGGTATTCCTAGGGGTTCCGAACTTATCTATCAACCTATTTAGATGACCTCTAAGCAAGGAATCACAAAGTAATCACATTCGCTCTCGCACAATGGGACCTCTCCTAAAAGACAACCTGACTTGACTCTCGCCCAACGATTGGAAATTCAAGAGGCCTTAAGTATGGACCTTACAAAGCCTAATAACACCCTAGACAATCAATCTCTTGAGCTAGGAAGATGCTATCTTAATTTAAGCATGTTCAAGTGATTCCCCAAACGCCTCTCGGGGGGATTCACCAAGAGATCGAATTTCAATTGATCAGAAAGAAACAAGCAATAAGAACACTTAAATTAAAGAGATCTAAGACCTTAATTAAACATAAACAAATCTTGAAATCCCTAAGTTTTCCCCTAATCTCACCCTTTCCTCAAGAACCCCTAGACTAACTTACTCAGAATTCATGAAATAAAACATAGACTTAAAATCAAAAATCAATTGCATAAGACTTTAAGAAAAATCGTAAATGCCTTTTTTAAATATAGAACTCGAAATTTGCTAGAAAAGATTGTCTTCTCAAAGTAGAAATTCTAGTACAATTTATAGATCAAAAGATCTTAAAGGAAAAGGAAAAATACTTAAAGAGAAAAAGGGAAAAATTCCCTAGAAAGAAAAATGGGAAATTCCTTTTAAAAGTTAAAGGGAAATTTCCTTAAGAAAGAAAAATATAAATAGAACTAAAAGATAATTGGGCTTGCACAAAGGGGTCTTGATGGGCCTTTTTCGCAGAGAAGCCCAAAGAGTCAATCTTCGTCGAAAGTCTTAGTTCTGGTCCGCAAATCCACTCGACCAAGTGATGGTCGAGTGTCAGAGACTCGAGTGCCAAATCTTCTAGTTCGCATCCTGAACTTCAACCTTAGGCCAGGCGATTCCTCATTGGTCTTCTTGTAATCCGTAATGCTCCGTGATAAGCTCCAAAAAGTACCTAAAAATCCCTTTATGCAATGTATGCAATGCCCAACACTAATAATGCAAATTATGCTAGAAAGAACCTAAAACAATAATAACAATGCAAGTATGAATGCAAAACATGCTAAATAATGGTCCTAAAATGTGGTAAAATGCAGACACATCAACTCCCCCAAACTTAGTGTTTGCTTGCCCTCAAGCAAATATGCATCAAACTAAGAAGGAAGAGAAGTTGCTGACAGTGGGAACATCTTACTTAAACAAATGACTTGCCAAACTGAAAAATCGTAATCCACGAGTGAAACCTTATTCTTTTGTAAGAACCACAATTTACTTTCATCAAGGCTTAGCATAAAGACCGAATATTCCCTAACACTTAGTTGGACTCTTAAGAAACTCAGATTCGAAACCTATTTCTTACAAGTGCAGTCCGCAAAAGGGGCTATTGATCAAAGACCTTGGGGATTCAGCTTCCTCAAATTCAGCTAGTCACTATGGTTTAAGCATTTTCGATCACTTCTCAACTCCTTACTCATTTTTATTGGCTTTATCTTTATCAATGAAGCACGAAAAAGTACGGGTTTACGCACAGTCCCGGTTCACCTTAGGCATCGATGTATTAGCTTTGTCAATGAGATGCGAAAAAGTACGGGTTTACGCACAGTCCCGGTTCACCTTAGGCGATATCGAAATGGTTTTATTGATGAACACAAGAAGGTACGGGTTTACGCACAATCCCCGTTCATCTTAGACCATATATTTTGAGCCGAGTTGAGAAGGATGATTCTATATTCACCTTATGCTTTTCTCTTTTTTTTTTTTTTTTTTTTTTTTTTACTTAGCTAGCTGAAACTAAGGAAGGATCTTATGCAATGTATCTCAAGCCCCTAATTTGGAAAATAGAATTCGATTATGAGGTAACAAGTCAGGTTCTTTTCGAGACACAACCTAAGTATCGGTTTCAAAAGTCAATGATCTACGAATCAGTGTTCAAGAGGGAAAAAAAACGCGAGTCTAAGAGTTCACTATGGTTACTAGCCAATCAACCTAGCAAGTCTACCTATCTAGCAAGATGATTCCCGAAATTCTAGACTCAATCCTATATGAATGCAATGCAGCTACATGAACACTCTGTTTTTGACTTATGCATTTTCGATTTATTTTTCAAATTTTTATGGGTTTTCTATGCCTTAGATGTAATGCAATCTAAAAATATGCTAAAGAAAATATTTTTGGTTTTTCTATGCCTTAGATGTAATGCAAATGATCAAATGCAAGAATAAAAACTAAGAATCACAGAAAATAAAGTCAAATATCCTCTAGAACCCTCCCCCAAACTTAAATCACACAGTCCCTTGTGTGTATAAAAGTCCAAAAGAGGATCCTAGACCAGCAAATCAAGTGAAAAATATGCAAAAGCAAGCCAAGTAAAAGAAATGTAAAAGCAAGTCAATTGAAAAATATGCAATGGTATTTACAATGAAAGGAAGGGGTTTTCGTACCTCTTAATGGTTCCAGTAGTCGGCTGCCACATTCCGCATGAGTTCCATGTAGTGGTCATTATGCCTCTGACGCTCGAGCTCAGCTTGCTCGAGCGTTTCTGTCCAGTGTTCGGATTGCTCGATCGATTGGTGCTCGAGTGGTTGGCTCGAGCTTGCCCCAGCTGCAACAAATGATCTTCTATATGAGAAGGCTGCGAGGTTTGCTGAGGAGTGTCTAGCTGGTGCGGGTTGGTGCTGTCTTTCACGATCTGTGGATATGGAGGCTCTTCTTGGGTGAATAGTTGGTGGTGGTGGTGGTGGTGGTGGTGGTCCGCTGTTCCTTTCTAGAGCTCCTACTCTCCTACTTAGATCATCGTTTCCCTGCCTTCTAGCTTCGTCGCTAGCAGTCAGCTTCTTCACCTTCTTCATCAACCATTTGTTTATTTTCTGCAACAAGCTTATGTGCTTTTGTGCTTCTCGAATTGGTTCTCCTTGACGAGGTGGCATCGTGTATTCTTCAAAATAATACGCCTCAGGATCCACTTCATCACTGTTTGTTGGAGATGAACTCTGCTGAGGGCCATTTGGGTCGTACAAGGCTTCTAGAGGCGGATTAAAATCCGTGTTTTGCCCCATCCTTATCGATGTGTACTCCCTGTTTGGCAAGAGTAGAAAAGCATTTGGTCTAAGTAAATGATGGAAAGAGTAAAGGAGCTTACCTCGAACTTCCGTCGTAGCCAAGAATTGACTCCTCCTTAAGTGATCGATGTTCATGAACCGAGGGTCAGCCCATTGTGTCTCATCGATTGGCACATTACATCTCTCCAGAATGCATGTGACAAGTCCGCCAATGGTGATCTTTCCATCACGTCCTCCAGTTTTGTTATCCCTTGCCCAATCGCGGTATGTGACCAATTGGTTAGCAAATTGGATGGTTAATCCAGCACTGTTTCGATCTCCGATAATCAAGGATCCGTCGTTCTTTGTACCAACAATGTCTTTAAGAGCAGTCACCAGCATCTCCATTTCTCCTAGATTAATTGTTCCAGTAGTAAAACGTGAGAAAAATGTATTTGCGAGGATTGTTCGTAAATACCTCAAGGCCGGGTTTCAGATTAGTGATGTCTTAGATCGGGAAGACGAGAATTCTCCTTGTTGATGCAATCCACTGCCACACATCATCCAACTCTGCTCTATCAAAATCCGGTCCATAATTTTCGGACTTGGCTTTTGGGAACTCGAAGAGGTCCCTAAGTGCTCTGAAAGTCATTCGATAGTCCCTTCCTCTAATTGCGAAGAAGATGTAACCGCCACCTTGCTTTTCTTGGAGACTCTCGTTTTCTGCATCGTATAAAATGATTTGAACCGTCGCCAAAAACTGGAGAGTCTCTTCCTTGTATGCTCGCTGCGGATACTGCACAAATGTGGACAGCCCACAATTTTGCAACATGAGATCTACATCTTTGGTTATCCCATTGCGGTCAGCGCCTCCTTGCATGGATAGCGGGTTCCTAGAAAATCCATCCTCCGCAGATCGTTTAGTGCTCTTGCCGAGTTATGCCTCTCCTTCATCTCCTTTTCTCTTTTTCCTGCAAGGATTATTTCCCTTGCTTCTTCCGCCTCTCTTTCGCCATACCCATCTTCATGAAGTGTTTCAGCAGCAAGGTCTGGGTCCACCTCGTCTTCATCCATGTATTCTCCTCTTTCTTCCGACTCGTTTTCAGATTGCACTTCCAACCTTCTCTTCTCCTTTCTGCCGGGTTTGCTTGCGGCCCTAGAAGACTCTCCTTGGGAAGGATTGCTTCTTGACCGAGCATTATTCTTGGCTCTAAGGCGGAGGAGGTTGGCTTTGCTGCATTTGCCGTCTATCTTGGTGAAAGTTGGTCGGAAAAAGAGCAAGCGTTCTGACACTCGAACTGGACACTCGAGTTGAGGTGATCGAGTGTAGTAGATGAACAGAAAGAGAGATGATTTGCTTCTGTAAAAGAGAGAACAACTAGAGAGAAATGTTAGAGAGAGAGTGTATTTCGTGTGAATGAAAGGAGAGAGGCCCCTCCTCCTTTTATAGAGGAGGAAAAACAAAGGGGGAGCCTTTTCAAATTCAAAATTTGAACTTGGATTAAATCAAATCTTTTTGAATTAAATGGAAAAGATATTGCATTAAAGAAAGATTTAACCCATTTTTCGGAGTAAATGTCTCCCCTTTCTCAGCTTTTGGCAGTTATAGGCTTTGGAGGCATGTGAATAGGTATGAAGGCGGGACGCTCGAGCCTGACACTCGAGCAGGTTTGGTCGAGTGTCAGTCTGCCAAAAGCTGGCTGATGCTCGAGTGGGACACTCGACCAGGCGTGGTCGAGTGTTGTCCCATCTTGTCGGTTCTGACCCCACTTGTCCCATATGGGCCCCACTTTCCTGTAAAAGAGTACCAAAAACCTTCCAAGTGCATGTAAGTCGAAATAGATACATGTAAAAATGAAAAATAGCAAATATGTAAGGAAAATATGCGAAAAAGAAAAAAAATTGAATGTATATACAGAGGATACCTTTGGGATTGCCTCCCAACTGCGCTTGTTTGTAGTCTCAAGCTCGACTTCCTCCTATTTATTGGAGAGGAGGCGGTTCATCGAGCAGAACCGAAGTTCCCTCGGGAATTGTGCTGTTGGCCAAGTAAGGCTTCACTCTATGACCGTTCACAGTGAATCCTTCTCCATTGCTATTGGCTAAAGTGACTGCTCCATAAGGTAAAACTTGCAGTACTTTGAACGGACCAGACCACTTTGATCGCAATTTTCTGGGAAATAGCTTGAGTCTTGAGTTAAAGAGAAGTACTTGATCACCAACTTTGATTGTTTTCCGCTGGATCTTTTTGTCGTGAGCTGCCTTTGTTCGATCCTTGTATGCTTTTGAGCTGTCATATGCTTCGAGTCTGATTTCTTCAAGCTCATGTAGGTCCATCTGCCTCTTTTCTTGTGCTGTCTTGATGTCGAAATTCAAGAGTTTGGTTGCCCAAATTGATTTGTACTCTAGCTCTACTGGCAAATGACAAGATTTTCCATAGAGTAATTGAAAAGGTGTACGGCCAATAGGTGTTTTGAAAGCAGTCCTATAGGCCCAAAGAGTATCATCTAATTTGGCGGCCCAATCACGTTTTGACAGCCCAACTATCTTCATCAAAATCGATTTGATCTGTCTATTAGAGACTTCAACTTGTCCGCTGGTTTGAGGATGATAAGGAGTTGCCACTTTGTGTTTAACCCCATGTTTCCTAAGAAAATTCTCGAAAACCTTGTTGACAAAGTGGGATCCTCCATCGCTGATCACAACTCTTGGCACACCGAATATGGGAAATATAATGTGTTTGAAAAGCTTAAGTACCACCTTCGCATCGTTTGTAGGAGCTGCAATAGCTTCTACCCATTTAGAGACATAATCCACAACAAACATAATGTAACTGTTCCCTATAGAAGGAGGCTTAAATGGTCCCATGAAATCGATTCCCCAACAGTCAAACACTTCTATCTCCAAGATCGGATTCTGCGGCATCTCATTCCTCTTGCTTATACTACCCATTCTTTGACAGCAATCACATCTAGATATGAACTCTTGGCAGTCTTTGAAAATTGATGGCCACCATAACCCGGATTGAATGATTTTATGTGCTGTTTTGAATGCAGCAAAGTGTCCTCCATAAGTAGATCCATGACAGTGTTCTAATATTCCACTGACTTCCTCTTCTGATACACATCTTCTGAACAGTCCATCAGATCCTTGCTTGTAGAGATAAGGTTCATCCCAAAAATACTGCCTTACATCCCTGAAGAATTTATTCCTTTGATGATAATTCAAGGTTTTAGGCAGTTCTCCTCCGACCAAATAGTTTACCAAGTCGGCATACCATGGTAAGCATGTTCCCACAAACTTCGATCCGATCGAAAAACGTCTTCTTTGTCCGTGGGCTTGACACTCGAGCAGGTGGTGCTCGAGTGTCATGGTCGAGTGTTCGGTGGAAAAACTCAACAGTTGCTCTTCAGGCATAGAATCATTCATTAGAAGGGTTTCTTCAACCTGTATCCTTGATAAGTGATCAGCAACACCGTTTTCAATCCCTGGTTTATCGACTATCTCCATGTCGAATTCTTGCAGCAACAAAATCCACCCAAGCAGTCTAGGCTTAGCATCATTTTTTTCATGAAGTATCTTAGAGCTGCATGATCAGTATGCATAATAACTTTTGATCCAACCAGATAGGACCTGAATTTCTCAAAGGTGAACACAACTGCAAGCAATTCCTTCTCTGTGGTGGCGTATTTCACCTGGGCTTCGTCTAGTGTTCTACTAGCATAGTAGATCACATTCAGTTTCCTATCTATCTTCTGTCCCAGAACTGCTCCAACAGCATAGTCACTAGCATCACACATTATCTCAAAAGGGAGATTCCAATCAGGTGCTTGGACTATTGGTGCTGTTATCAAGGCGTCTTTAAGTTCGAGAAAAGCCTTGAGGCATTCCTCGTCAAAGATGAAATCCGCCTCCTTGCAAAGGAGACGAGTCAAAGGTCTAGCAGTCTTTGAAAAGTCTTTGATGAATGGCCTATAGAATCCTGCATGTCCCAAGAAACTCCTAATGTCTTTGACGGTTTTTGGCGGCTGAAACTGAACCATAACTTCTATCTTAGCTTTGTCGACTTGAATGCCCTTCTCTGAAATCTTATGACCTAGAACGATGCCTTCTCTAACCATGAAATGGCATTTCTCCCAATTAAGCACTAGATCCGTCTCAACGCACCTGGATGGAACCCTGCACAAGTTTGACAAACAAGAGGAGAAGGAAGAACCATAGACAGAGAAATCGTCCATGAACACTTCGACCATCTCCTCAATCAGATCTGAAAATATAGAAGTCATGCAACGTTGAAAAGTAGTAGGTGAATTACAAAGACCAAATGGCATTCTCCTATATGCAAATGTACCATAAGGGCAAGTAAAGGTTGTTTTTTCCTAATCATTTGGATGTATAGGGATTTGGAAAAATCCACTATATCCATCAAGGAAACAATAATATGAATGATTAGCCAACCTTTCTAGCATTTGGTCGATGAATGGCAAAGGATAATGATCTTTTCTAGATGCAGAATTCAATTTCCTAAAATCAATGCACATTCTATGTCCTGTAACAGTTCTAGTTGGAATCAAATCATCATTTTCATTTCTAATGACAGTGACCCCTCCCTTTTTAGGCACACAATGCACAGGAGACACCCATTTACTATCAGAAATAGGGTAAATTATATCAGCATCTAACAGTTTTAAAATTTCCTTTTTAACGACCTCCTTTAAATTCGGATTCAATCTCCTTTGAGGTTCCCTGCTAGAATAAGATTCATTTTCAAGGTGAATTCTGTGTGTGCACAAGTCGGGAGAGATTCCTCTAATGTCGGACAGTGAATATCCTAAAGCTTTTCTAAACCGTCTTAATTCAGAAAGCAACATGTCTAACTCATCGTCACTCAATGCATTGTTTACTATTACTGGATAAGTAGAGTTAGATCCAAGGAATGCGTACCTGAGCCCAGAGGGGAGTGGTTTGAGTTCCACTTTCGGTGATTTGAGCTCCGACCAGTCATCATCGATCTGACACTCGACCTTAGTGTGGTCGAGTGTTATGGTCGAGTGTTGATTTCCAGAGGCTAAATCGGGATGCTCGAGCTCTGCTTGCTCGAGTGTTGAGGTCGAGTGTAAGGTCTCGAACTGTTTTTCACTTTTCAGTGATTTGCAAGAGTCCAACAAGCCTTTGTAGACATCAGTTTCTTCGTATATGTATCCATCACAACCGTATTTTATCAAAGCAGTACCGAGGTGATCTTTCTCTATTAATTCTCCAAACAGGTCCTTTGAAAGATCATCTATTTCTTGCACCACGAACAGCTGACCCTCAATGGTCGGTGATCTTTCTCTATTAATTCTCCAAACAGGTCCTTTGAAAGATCATCTATTTCTTGCACCACGAACAGCTCCCCTTCCTGAAGGACACTGTCCTCAGTGTTCTCCATTGGTTCAGCACGAATTAGCAATTCACGGCCACTACGGAGTGTAATGGCGTTGGCGTGATACTCCTTAGGGTTTTGAACAGCTTTTTCAGGTAGCTGTCCGGTTTGTTTATTAGTTGATGAAGATCCTTGTTGATTCTCCACATATTTGAGACGGGCATTAAGAGTCTCAAATTTGCAGTTGAGTTCATTATGTGAAGCATTGATCTTAGCATGTACATTAGCAAATTTTCTTGTTAATTCGGAAGCGCTGGCTGTCTGTCCCTTTAGTATCTGCTGCAAGATGTCCATCACTTCAGGTGTTTGTTGTGGTGGTTGAGTGTTGTATCCAGTAGGTGGTTGGTGGTGTGCTTGCTGGTACTGTTGTTTGGGGATGAATGGTTTTAATTGTGGTTGCGGATGTGGTTTGGGTGGGTACACCTGGTCGTTTGGATTTGCTACATTTGTGTTTCTGTAGGAGAGGATGGGGTTGGGTTTGTAGCTGTTGAATTGTCTATAGTTGTTGCTTTGGTTCTGTACGAAATTGACCTCTTCAACTTCGTCATCGTCTTCTTCAACCCGTTCTGTTTCACCGACATGGTGTACTTGCTTATTGTGAGCTGAAAGTAGCTTGTCTAGTTTGTCTTGTATGGCTTTGAGCTCCTTTCTACTAACCATATCTGAATCTGTTACGCCTCTTGGAGTTTGATCATAGTCTTCACTGTATTGGCCGTCTGCTTGAGCTAAATTTTCCACTAATTCCCATCCATCATCGACATCCTTATTTAGAAAATTCCCATTGCTGGCTGTGTCTAGCAACATGCGTATCATGGGAATCACGCCTATGTAGAGAGTACTGAGAAGGGACTCAGTAGTGAAACCATGATGAGGACATTGTGATTGGTACATCTTGAATCGTTCCCAAGCCTCAGAGAATGTTTCGGAATGGTTTTGCTTAAAACCAGAGATGGAATTGCGAAGTTTCGCAGTTCTGGAATTGGAAAAGAATTTGCCTAGAAACGCTTCTTTGCAGGCATTCCAAAATGTGATAGACCCTTGTGGCAAGTGTTTTTTCCCGTAGATGTGCTTTGTCTCCAAGAGAGAAAGGAAACAATCGCAATTTCAGAGCATCCTCACTAACCCCATTTATTTTTGTCAGACTGGTTAGTCTTTCAAATTCATCAAGATGATCTAGTGGGTCCTCAAAAGGTAAACCATGAAATTTACTGTTCTGAACCATGGAGATCATTCCACTCTTAATCTCAAAGTTATTGTTGCCGATGGCTGGTGGGACAATTCCATGGCGTTGAGTGTGGATACTGGGAGCATCACCGGCGCCAATGTGTCTAATTCTCCTAGGACGAGTTCCTAGTTCAGTCGCTTGTACTTGTTCTTCCATGTTCACCTGATCCGTGTATTCTTCGTTCAATCTATTCCGTTGTTCTCGCAAGTATTCACGAGGCAAATAGTCTATTCTGTCAGAGTATGGAATGAGGTCTTCACTACCACGTGATCTGGTATTCATGCAAGTGATTTGTGTTTTCAGAAATAACACTCGAGCGGTTGTTGCTCGAGTGTAGTGATCGAGTGTTTCTGGGTTCTACTAGAGCTCTCTGGATACAGAAGAAAGATCAACGAGCTCGGGTTGTGTTGGTCGAGCTTGTTGATCGAGTGTACCTGAAAGCAAACAAAAACCAGAAACGAGTTTAGAATAATAGTATAGTAAAACTTAGTCTCAGAAAAGTGATTTTCCTAATTGTAGCTAACTATTCCCAGTTGGCAACGGCGCCAATTTGATAAACAGGTTTTACGGTGTTTTCTCAAATGCCAAATTGTCTATCTAATCAATTGCAATACAATATGGTGTCAATCCACTCGGAGAGTAACTAGCAATCAAGATATAATTTACTTATTCTAATTTAAGCCAAGTTCGGTTTAGCGAGTGGTAGTCTATCCTAGGTGACAACGAAATCTTAAAACAAAATGCTAAAAACGAAACAAAGTATTAGAATGTAAAAACAGAGCATTAAAAGTAAAGTAATAGTAAAACTAATAATTAAGTGCAACAAGAAATCTCAACCTAAAATAGAGTATTAAAATCACGAAAATTCAATAGAGGAAAAACGGGTTCTCGAGGTTTAGGATCAATGATTAGGGTATTCCTAGGGGTTCCGAACTTATCTATCAACCTATTTAGATGACCTCTAAGCAAGGAGTCACAAAGTAATCACATTCGCTCTTGCGCAATGGGACCTCTCCTAAAAGACAACCTGACTTGACTCTCGCCCAACGATTGGAAATTCAAGAGGCCTTAAGTATGGACCTTACAAAGCCTAATAACACCCTATACAATCAATCTCTTGAGCTAGGAAGATGCTATCTTAATTTAAGCATGTTCAAGTGATTCCCCAAACGCCTCTCGGGGGGGGATTCACCAAGAGATCGAATTTCAATTGATCAGAAAGAAACAAGCAATAAGAACACATAAATTAAAGAGATCTAAGACCTTAATTAAACATAAACAAATCTGGAAATCCTTAAGTTTTCCCCTAATCTCAGCCTTTCCTCAAGAACCCTAGACTAACTTACTCAGAATTCATGAAATAAAACATAGACTTAAAATCAAAAATCAATTGCATAAGACTTTAAGAAAAATCGTAAATGCCTTTTTTAAATATAGAACTCGAAATTTGCTAGAAAAGATTGTCTTCTCAAAGTAGAAATTCTAGTACAATTTATAGATCAAAAGATCTTAAAGGAAAAGGAAAAATACTTAAAGAGAAAAAGGGAAAAATTCCTTAGAAAGAAAAATGGGAAATTCCTTTTAAAAGTTAAAAGGAAATTTCCTTAAGAAATAAAAATAGAAAAAGAACTAAAAGATAATTGGGTTTGCACAAAGGGGTCTTGATGGGCCTTTTTCGCAGAGGAGCCCAATAAGTCAATCTTCGTCCAAAGTCTTAGTTCTGGTCCGCAAATCCACTCGACCAAGTGATGGTCGAGTGTCATGCTCGAGTGTCAGAGACTCGAGTGCCAAATCTTCTAGTTCGCATCCTGAACTTCAACCTTAGGCCCGGCGATTCCTCATTGGTCTTCTTGTAATCCGAAATGCTCCGTGATAAGCTCCAAAAAGTACCTAAAAATCTCTTTTATGCAATGTATGCAATGCCCAACACTAATAATGCAAATTATGCTAGAAAGAACCTAAAACAATGATAACAATGCAAGTATGAATGCAAAACATGCTAAATAATGGTCCTAAAATGTGGTAAAATGCAGACACATCAATCACCAGCTCCAATGTGTCTAACTCTCTTAGGACGTGTTCCTAGTTAAGTAGCTTGTACTTGTTCTTCCATGTTTACCTGATCCGTGTATTCCTCGTTCAATTTGTTCCATTGTTCTCGTAAGTGTTCACGAGGCAAACGGTCTATTTTGTCAGAGTATGGGATGAGATCTTCACTACCACGGGACCTGGTATTCATGCAAGTGGTTTTTGTTGTCTGAAATAACACTCGAGCAGGTGTTGCTCGAGTGTGTTGGTCGAGTGATTCTAAGATCTGATCAAGCTTTCCGGGAACAGGAGAAAAATGAAGGAGCTCGAGCTTAGTTGGTCGAGCTTGTTGATCGAGTGTTCCTGAAAGCAGACAAAAACCAGAAATGAGATTAGAATATTGTAATAAAACTTAGTCTCAGGAAAGTGATTTTCCTAATTGTAGCTATCAATTTCCCAGTTGGCATTGGCGCCAATTTGATAAACAAGTTTTTACGGTGTTTTCTCAAATACCCTACTGTTTATGTAATCAATTGCAGGACAGTATGGAGTCAATCCACTGGGAGAGTAACTAGCAATCAAGATGTAATCTACTTGTCCTAATCTAAGCCAGATTCGATTTAATGAGTAGTAGTCTAAACTAGGTGAAAATGAAATGCTAAAATAGAGTGCTAAAAACAAGACATAAAAACAGAATGTAGAAACAGAACATTGAAAATAAAGCAATAGCAAAACAGAGTAAAGTGCAAAACCTAATTTCAATTAAAATTCGCAAAAATTCAATAGAGGAAAAGGAGTTCTCGAGGTTAAGGATCAATGATTAGGGTATTTCTAGGGGTTCCAGACTTGTTTATCAACCTATTTAGATGACCTCTAAGCAAAGAATCACAAAGTAATCACATTCACTCTCGTGCAATGGGACCTCTCTTGAAAGACAACCTGACTTGATTCTCGCCCAACGATTGGAAGTTCAAGAGGCTTTAAGAGAGAAAAGTCAAAACGCCTCTCGGGGGGGGGGGGGGGAATCACCAAGAGATCGAATTTCAATTGATCACAAGCATTAAGAACACTTAAATTAAAGTGATCTAAGACCTTAATCAAACATAAACAAATCTGGAAATCCCTAAGTTTTCCCCTAGTCTTAAAAATAAAAGGAAAATTACTTAAAGAGAAAAAAAGAAAAATTACTTAAAGAGAAGAAAGGAAAAATTCCCAAGAAGAGAAATGGAAAATTCCTTTGAAAAGAAAAAGGAAAAAAGTCAACTCTGTCAAAAGTCAACGTTCTGGTCCGAAAATCCACTCGACCAAGTGATGGTCGAGTGTCATGCTCGAGTGTCAGACTCGAGTGCCAAATCTTCTAGATCACATCCTGAACTTCAACTTTAGGCCAGACGATTCCTCATTGGTCTTCTTGTAATCCAAAATACTCCATGATAAGCTCCAAAAAGTGCCTAAAAATACCTTTTATGCAATGTATGCAATGCCCAACACTAAGTATGCAAATTATGCATAAAAGAACCCAAAACAATGATAATAATGCAAGTATGAATGCAAAACATGCTAAATAATGGCCCTAAAATGTGGTAAAATGCAGACACATCAGCTATTGAGCCACACAAACTCATCTGTGAGTTTCCTCATCGCTCGGTATTCCGCTTCTGCAGTAGAACAAGCCACAACCTTTTGCTTCTTGGTCTTCCAAGTCACCAAGTTCCCTCGAATGAATGTGCAAAAAACCAGTAGTAGACTTCCTATCGTTCCTATCACCTGCCCAATCAGCATCACAATATCCATATATTGTATTACTATCATTCTTACCCATCCAAATGCCTTGGCTTGAACTCCCTCTTAGATACCGAAGGATGCGCTCAAGCATCGACCAATGATGCTTCGTGGGATTTTGCATGTGCTGGCTGACTTGGTTTACTGCAAAACAGAGGTCGAGATGGGTTATGGTAAGGTAAATAAGCTTACTTACGAGTTGCCTATACAACATCGGATCCTCATATGGCTCAGCCGCATTCTCCCCCTCTCGATGAACCTTGTAACCGTCATCAATAGGTGTCTTGACAGACTTAGAGGCCTCCATTCCGGTCTCACATAATAGATCAAGAGTGTACTTTCGTTGGGAGAGAAATAAGCCTTCCGAGGAACGACAAATCTCAATCCCTAGAAAGTACGTCAACTCCCCCAAGTCATTTATGTCAAAAACAGAATGGAGATAAGTTTTTGTTTGGGAAATACCTTCCTTATCATCGCCGGAGATGATAAGGTCATCCACATAAATGAGCACAACCACAATGCCTTGAGACCGCCGTAAGGTGAATAATGTGTGATCGGCTTCAGACTTGACAAAACCACGATCACGAAGGGTATGGCTCAGTTTGTGATACCAAGCTCTCGGAGATTGCTTCAGCCCATAGATGGCTTTCCAAAGCCGGAGAACCTTTCCAGGATTAAACCTAGACTCGAGTCCCGGTGGTGGAGTCATATACACTTCCTCCTCAAGCTCTCCTTGAAGGAAATCGTTCTTTACATCCATCTGCCATAAATCCCAAGAAAGGTTAGTAGCTAAGGAAAGCACAACCCTTACCATATGAAGCTTGGCAACCGGAGCAAAGGTGTCTGTATAATCCTTTTCGTAGGTTTGAGTGAAGCCTCTTGCAACGAGACGTGCCTTGTAGCGTTCAATCTCCCCATTAGCCTTATACTTAATGGTAAAGACCCACTTGCAAGAGACAACTTTCTTTCCCGGAGGGAGTTTAGCCTCCGCCCATGTGTTGTTGACATCCATAGCGGCGGCTTCAGCATTAACCGCCTCCATCCATGCGGGGTTTTGACTAGCTTCGGTAAACGTCTTGGGTACCTGATCCTACTCAATTTTCCCAAGGAAAGCTTTAAAATGAGGTGGTACAAGGTTCATAGAGAATACCGCTTGAGTTAGATGAGCCACCGCAAAGGCATTATAGTATGTCCACATTTCTACCCATCGTGAGGTATCCTTGCCCACCCTCGTACTACGACGAAGCAGTTGAACCGGTTGAGAATTACGACCCGGAACAGACCCATCATCATGCAAGCTAGACGTCTTGAAAGTCACAGTCGGATCGGTATACGCGGTCGGGTAAGAATCCTCGGCCGGATTGACAGTCGGAACTGGATGAGACGTTGGGGAGGGTGCGTTTGGAACACTGGCGAAAGGGTCATGACTTGAGTCGGGAACAGCGGAAGGTGTGTGCGTCTCGGTATCGGAAGGCGAGGAGCGGTGCGGAGACTTCGAACATGGAGAACGCGTCCCAGCGGGTGCAGTATCCATTTCCCGAGAGAGACCTAAATGTTGGAGGAGGAGACGCAAGCTTGTGGTTCGGTCTAGATTCGGCTCAGATAAGTCCTGAAGGTCATCCCTCGTAGTAGTATCATACAATCCTCTATCTTCCAAGAATTTAACATCACGAGACACATATACTCTTCTTAACTCCGGGTCATAACATTTATAGCCTTTTTGTGTCAGAGAATAGCCAATAAACATGCATCGTTTACTTTTGGCTTCAAGCTTGTTGCGGAGGTCTCCAGGGACTAAACGAAAACAAAGACACCCGCATACACGTAAGTGATCTAAATGTGGTTCAGTTTTGTTAAGTACTTTGAATGGAGACACATCTCGGAGAATCTTAGTAGGGGTTCGATTAATCAAATAGCATGCTGTCATGACAGCATCTCCCCAAAATTGCTTTGGAATGTGCATATGAAACATGATTGCTCGTGTAATTTCCATGAGATGACGGTTTTTACGTTCGGCTACACCATTTTGTTGTGGGTTATAAGGGCAACTTGTTTGGTGAAGGATTCCTTGTTTGCAAGGTGTTCTTGGAACACTCGACTCATATACTCACCACCATTATCCGTTCGTAATACCTTCAATTTTGCATTAAAGTGATTAGTGATGTAAGCTTCAAAATTTTTAAATGCATCAAACAATTTATCTTTTGATGGCATTAAGGTAATCCATGTGTATTTCGACTTCTCATCAATAAATGTCACAAAGTATCTATGTCTATCCCTAGATATGCATGGCGAAGTCCATACGTCGGAATGAACAAGATCAAAGCAATTATCATAAATGGTCGATGATGAGGGATAAACAGTTTTGCAATGTTTTCCTAATATGCATGCTTCACAATCACTAAAATTGTCAAAGGATAATTGAGGTAACATAAGTTTCAAAGCACGAATATGAGGGTGGCCAGCCCTTGCATGCCAAACAGAAGTCTTCAAGCCAATAGCCGAATTCAAAAAACCAACATTAGTGTTATAAAAATTAGAAAACATCTTACAATCTTCAAGAATGTATAATCCGTCTTGGATTCTGCCTTCTCCAATCATGCTCCCAGTGTTAATATCCTGAAACTTGACACCGTTAGGACCGAAGATAACATAACAATTTAGATCATTCACCACATTCCTAACCAATAACAAATTTGAGGAGAAACCGGGCATAAAGAGGGCTTTCATTTTCTTGTTAAGTAAGCCTAAATTCTCTACACCACTAACCGATACCTTATCCCCATTAGCAATTACCACATTTCCTAAAGCCGATTCAATGTCACTAATTAGCTCCCTATCACTAATCATGTGATGGGAAGCTCCCGAATCAATAATGATTGGCTTAAATAACGAGTGTGAGAAGAGACAAATACTGGAATCCCTTAGAGACTTAAGGGATTGAATGAGAGCTTCCAAGTCTGCCTTCTTAATCACCTCTCCTTGGAAAGAAGATGATGCAGCAATCCCTTGTTCTTGCTGTCCAGCCGAAAAGGATGACCCCGAGGGAAAAATAGATTGAGACGGTTGATTTGGTTCATCCGACCGCTCTTGAGTAAGGTTAGCCCTTGCTTCTTTAAACTTAGCTGGCTTAAGATGTGGATGGAGGATCCAGCATTTGTCTTTGGCGTGACCTTTCTTCTTACAATGCTCGCATATTAGCCTCTTCTTATCTTCGGTCTTAACTTGAGCTTTGTTGGCGATTATTAGACCCCAACTTCCCTTTCTTTCCAATAGACCAATAGACCCTTGTTCCTTCTGAATGAGTAGTAGCTGCAGTCCTCAAGATATGTTTAACAAGATCCGTATAACACGGATTAAGGTTCATCATTAAGCCGAGAACTTTATCCTCTTCACTTATACTCATAATCACCTTAGGCTCCAATGTCATTGGCCTAAGCATATCCATCTCAGCTCACAAAGATCTAAATCTACCAAAGTATTCCGTAAATTCAATATCATCTTGGTAAAGACTACTTAATTCCTTCTTAACTTCGAAAATCCGAGTGAGACTTGAAATATTACCACATACTTTCTTCAATGAATCCCATAAGTCTTTAGCGGTCTCACAGTAGTAGTAGGCTTCTAAAATGGGTTTGTCTAATGATCCCAAGATAATAGACTTGACCGCTTGATCCATGAGTAGGTGTGGTTCCGGAGCATCCTCAAAGATCTAGGGTATGACACCAATGAACCGACCATAATGCATTGCGACAATACGGCAGTGATTCACATAGCCAACAACTCCATCTTCCATGAGAGGACCAAGAGTATTGAAGTGGACTGCCACAAAGTTCGCTAACGCATAGCTCAGGGAGTGACCCTTCCGTGTTACACACCAAGTGAAGATCAATTGGCAGACATCTTCACCAAGGCCGCAAGCTCCAAGGTTTGCAACCATATTTATGGCAAACTTGGACTTGTAAGCCTTGACTGCCCTTGACCTCATGTCTCCTAACCTCAAAGTATACACACTCTTTTTCCCTCATAAAGGTTTTGTCCCAATGGGTTTTCCTTTGTGAGGTTTTTACCGAGGTGTATGTTTTGGGGTTTCCAAGCTAAGTCTATATTCCATTGCGGCTTAGCTTGAGGGGGAGTATTGGCCAAGCATCCTCACTAGGCCACACCAATAAAATCCCAGAGGCCTAGTGACATTCATCTCTAGGAAGATTGGAAGACGCGCATCACTTCGGTTGGGCGCGACTTCGGGAAAAAGAGAAGCCGTGAGACGCAAGGCCCAAAGACGTAGGGCGCAAGGAAAGAAGACGTGGGAAGCAAGTTGTGAGGCGCCTCTCTTGACCGTTCATGGATAAGGTAGGTGGTCCCCTCCCCAACGGTCAAAGTGGTCCCGAGAATATGACCGTTGGGCGCGTGCAGCCTCGAAGTGGTCCCTGTTGGGCGCGTGAGGACCCGGTGGTCCCCTCCAGCCGCCAGCGACTTTAGGTGGTCCCCTCCAGCCTCCAGCGACTTCTTCTCTTCTTCTCCTTTGCGATTTTTCTATCTATTTAAGCTGAACAATTGTATCCTTAAGTTTTCATGGAGATTTAATGGAAGCTTTCTTCATATTCTCTTAAACTCTTTAATCTCTTATTCTCTCTTGCTTTCGCGATGTGTGTTGCTCAAACTCACATCATCCTCATCAAGAGCTTCCTCATCTTCCTCACTTGATACGGACTTCTTTAGAGGTCTATCTTTGACTATATGACTCCAATAGCCTTTCTTTGTGCAAATGGTAGTCTTTGCTGCTCTAGCCCACAACAAGTAGTTTGGCCCTTTGAGCATAATAGGAACAACTTGTAGCTTACTCGGATCCATTGGAGAAGAAAATACTCCGCCTTTTGTGTTAGCCGAGAAATGATTCAAAGGGAGTCTTAAAAGGTTGGAGCTTTCTTGAAATCACGAATAGAGGAGGTTAAGATTCTTCCCTTAAGAGCACTAGAGAACACAGCTTCAAGAGAAGAGAAAAGACTTGACCTTTTCCCTTTAAAGTCACCGGTAAGGATCCAACAAGTGAGATTCGGGATTTCCTTGAGTTTGGATGAGAAAAGCTTACTCTTTTGGTGCAAAAGTTTACCAAAGATCCTAGCTTTTCTGTATGTACGACTCAAAGGTAGCCTTTTTCTTCAAAATCTTTAGCTAGACCAGAGGAAGGAAGCGATTTTGAGATTCAAGAGCTAGAAAGAAGAGGAGTAAAACAGAGAGTGATGACAGAGAGTAATGGAAGACTGGTGAGAGGATATCACTGCTCTGATACCATGTGAGTTTGAGTAACGCACATCGCAAAAGCAAGGGAGAATGAGAGATTAAAGAGATTAAGAGAATATGAAGAGAGCTTCCATTAAATCTACATAAAACTTAAGGATACAAGAGTTCATCTTAAATAGACAGAAAAATCGCAAAGGAGAAGAAGAGAAGAGAGAAAAGAATTCGCTGGAGGCTGGAGGGGACCACCTGAAGTCGCTGGCGGCTGGAGGGGACCACCGGGTCTTCACGCGCCCTTGCAGGGAGCACTTTGAGGCTGCACGCGCCCAACAGTCATATTCTCGGGACCACTTTGACCATTGGGGGAAGACCAACTACCTTATCCATAAACGGTCAAGAGAGGCGCCTCCCAACTTGCTTCCCACGTCTTCTTGCCTTGCGCCCTACGTCTTTGGGTCTTGCGTCTCACGGCTTCTCTTTTTCCCGAAGTTGCACCCAACCGAAGTGATGTGCGTCTTCCGATCTTCCTAGAGATGAATGTCACTAGGCCTCTGGGATTTTATTGGTGTGGACTAGTGAGGATGCTTCGATAATAAAGACTAGTCTATGCCATCGAACAACTCTCTGGAGAAACTTATAAGTGGTGGGTTCAAGAAAAGGCTGGGCGTCAAAGATACAAAGAACCAACTATCACCACTTGGAAAATACTGAAAGTGTTGTTAAGAAAGAAGTACGTGCATAAGAAAAGGATTGTCATTGATAAAAAAAAGCAAGAACTGATCGTGACAATGAGTTTCAAAAGCAGTCACGTAAACAAAAGGACAATGAGGTAATCGAAAAGTGGAAGCATGAACTGCGTGAGGTTTTGAAGGAATTCCTAAAGAAGAGACAAGTCACTCTTCAAGCAGTCGATACTAAAGCAAACAAGGAGACCTTAGTGCATAAAGAAAATATGGAGGATAAGTCAACCTTTCAGCCATTACATGAATCAAGGGATGTTAATGCAGGACATACTTTGGAGCACGAAAATGGCAATGTCCAAGAAAGCACAAAAAGTTGGAATCAACTTTCAGTACGAAGAACTTCACAAGCTTCACCCGAAGTTCGTAGAGACTGAATCATGGAATCGAGTTTCACATTCTGTTGGTGATAAAATGGAACTCGAGCTTTACACATCAAATCAAAGGGTCGAGCTTAAGCATCATAGCCAATCCAAAGCTCAAATTTTCCTTTAAGTGCCAAGGAAAATCCAGGTAGCATGAATGAGTCCAATAGCCTTGAACGAACCACATCCGCAAGGTGCTTAACTCTAAATCAAAGAGAGCAACAACCACACTTTGTTCAAGAACCACTTCTTATGCCACTTCCTTGTGATTTGCATGGCTTTAGTTCTGCTATAAGAGTTTCTTTGTGCAGTCATTTGTTTGGCATTTTCATAGCTAAGACTAAATATGCATTGTTTAGAACTTGGTCCGAATTGGATAACTTGCTTATGAACCTTGTGAACTGAAAAATCATGAGCTTATACTTAGCCATTTGAAAACGCCATTAGATGCTTTAGGCAATGAAAACATAGTGAATCATCTTAGGAAATTGTTTACCTCTTCTAAACGCACATTTGATGTTGTCTCCTTAGTGTTTGTAAAGGAAAGACAGGTTAAGGGTTCAAGGGCAAAGAGAATTCTAGTTTGGAGAAATCAAGTTGATTATGGACCAAGGCGACAACTGAGCTATCATTTTAAGATCTGGAACTGAAAGTACCTAAGGAAAGAAATCCGAAATAAGGGTTCAAGAACTGTGTTAAAACGCACAAGAAGAGAGAATGGCCAACGATTCAAGCCACCTAACTTGGATGAACATAAGCACGAGGACCTTAGTTCCTTCTTTCTAATAAAAGAAGAACCACCAGACGCAACACATAATCAGAATCCGAGCTTGTGCTGTTTTGGAGATAATTCGGATTTGAGGTCAAATCCTTTTCAAGTGGGAGGGGATGATGCGATCATGGACAGCTCAACTCCCCAACATGGAAAATACAACAAGGGAGAATCGGATAAGCATGAAGATGAAACTGAATTGGAAGTAGTAATACCAAGTGGACCAATGACTAGAGTTAGAAGGAAGTTGCTAAACCAAGTTATTGAAGGAATGCTCACCAAGATGCACATAGCCGAATCTCCAGAGCAGCATACCTTGATGCTTACACTGAGTACTCAAGAAGGTTAGCTAATGGGAGTGTAAACAATTCAGTACTCTTTTTCCCTTAAGTGTGTTTTATCCCAATGGGTTTTAACACTAAGGTTTTTAATGAGGCTGAAAGGTTTACACATTCCTTAGACCCATTAGGCTAATAACTTAAGCCCATGATCTTACCCTAAAGATACCCTAATTTTCATGGCTTCTTTTCTATTTATACCTAAGTTTGCTCTGTAAAACTCATTCAATCATCATTCTAAATAGAAAAACTTTTTTGAGGGTTTAATCTCTTGAATTCTTCTAAGGTGTGTTATATCCTTAGTTATTGATCACTAGTGTGTAGTATCTAGAGATCTTAGAGTTCTTTTGAGTGTGTAATATCTCATCAAACTCGACATCTATGTGTTCCATTCGTCATCATTCACGTTATACACCAGATCATTCCCTTATCACAAAATCGATCAAACCTTCGTCAAGCTCAGATCCTAGGAGGTTCGTGTCACATCTGCATCTTCAGCACAAATCAGTAACTCACGGCCACTACGGAGTGTAATGGCGTTGGTGTGTAACTCCTTAGGGTTTTGAACAGCTTTTCCGGGTAGTTGTCCAGTGGGTTTCACAGCATATGAGAAGCTTTGCTGATTATCTACAT